>JASAND010022754.1:0-32310 GCA_030248195.1 Trissonchulus latispiculum | reverse complement strand
GACTCAGAGGTTCCTGGGTCCTCTTGAGCAGCCGCCTGATGTCTAGTTATCATTTTTGGACTAACCCAAGCGCTTATGAGACTGGTCTAAAGTTAAAATTAGTACGTACGTGAGAATCAAGTATGTGAAAAATGCTGAAAATCCCGAAATCGAGATGAGAAAAGTTGAGGTACAAAAAGTACTGGTTTTGGTTAAAAACTGGTGTAACAAAATACAAAAGCCCGCAATAAACTGGCTGATATTGGCCACGAAAATGTACGTATTAACGAGAAAATGGGAAATACGCACAGAAAAAATGGCCACAACAAGACAAGTTACACGAAAATTGACAAACACGCTAATTTACGCCAAAACGATACGTACGTATCCCCGAGAAATATGCAGGGGACACGCAGTGGACCGGCCAGAAATAATACAAATACCACCAAAATAACCCGGAAATTACCCCCAGAAGACAAGAAAACCCCGATATATAACCAGAAATAGTAAATAGAAATGGGTTAGGACCCCCGAGAAAATTGAAAAATTTTACCCCCAAATTTGACAAAATTTGCACAATACGACGAGACAAATACAAAATAACCCCCAAATAGTACGTACAGGATTTTTCCTAGCCCGAAAAAATACCTAGTGGGCCTGGATTTTTCTAATTCCAGAAAAATCGAAAATATTTTCCCTGGTTCCGGAAAATATTTTCCCCACAAAATACACAGAAACGTACGTAAAATTTACAAAATTGGCGAGGTGGAGGCCGAAACTGGCAGCCTATTGTAAAGTTTTGGCCCCAAAGGTTGGATGATGGGCGACCAAAGACCTTTACGGGGGTGCTGTGCGCTTGAGGTTGGATACGCAACCTAGACTTGGAGATAGTTCCAAGCCGACCTCGAGAAGCCTCGCCAATTAGAACACACCTGGAAATTCGTGAAGCTTAAACTCACTCCCACTACGTTACCCCAAACCTAGGCCTTAAAGTCCCTACCTACCGAACTACAACAACCTAAACCTACTGCTACAATACAATAGGCCAAGTGGCCGTGTTACAAATTTTAATATAAGAAGGGGGGGTGATACAATAAATTTGGGCATACACTTACAGATTTATGATCCAGATGGAGCAGGAATATCAGAGAGCATAGGAATCCAATAATAATAATACAATATATGAAGGCCCCGATAGAATTTAAATTTGGGGAAACTCCCGTCCAACCTCCTTTCAGATGAGAGGCTTTTTACTCTCCTACTCCGGATTTCAAAAGCACTCGAGAGCCCCCAAAAGTAGCAGATAATGCAAAGACGAGCATAAAATTGGGCCAGAGGATCTTTTAAGGTGCTGGTATCCTTTTGTGCAGTGCTTTTGTGGGTATATTTTGAAACGCTATAACTTTCGCAATTTTGCGAGTTGGAAAGAGCTTTATACATCATTTTAAAGCTTATAATATGTAGATTCTCATAAGAGTACGAAACTAGCAAAATTGGCAAAAAATAGCAAAAATTGTCTGACATACTAACATCTTACAGGCAGAATACAGACCAAAAATTTTTGAACATCGATTTCTCAAAACTGTGGAATCGGCCGAAACTTTTTCTTGTGCTGTCCTATAAAGGACATGTGGGCCGAGGGACATTTTTTTTGGATTTGGCTCAGCAGGTCTTAACGGTCAAGAAAATGCACTAAATGTGCGGTGACACAAAATTTCGCAACTTTGCATTGAGTTTTTTTGCAACTGGAGAAGTTTTAGCTCAAACCAAGAAAAATGTCCCTCCGCAATAGTGCGAATTCTCATCTTGCCAAAAATCACGCGAATCGATTGGGTAGTTTTTGAGAAATCGATGTTCAAAACAAAATAATCGCAGTTTTGCCAAAATCGTTTTTCTGCCAAATCTCTAGCTTAGAGCAACAAACTCCGGCTAATAGGCATTGATAAAATGTGCAATGAGACTGTGTATCGATCGAGTATAAATAAACCAAAATTGTCCATATGATTTGGCAGTAATTTTGAAAAAACTGATTTTCTCGGAAACGGCCAATTTTGGACCCCAAAAACCGTTTTTTGCTTATACTGACTTAACCACTAGAGATAGCTCAAAAGTTGTAAAAGCAAAAATGTTCATTTCTGTGCCCTCTATCCAGCCATACCAACCAATCCGGTGTCTCGACTATGTACTGGGAGAATAATGGCAAAAACCAAAAATTTCTTATCTTTGCACCTAAAAATCCGGGACTGGTCCCAGACTGTTAAAGAGCACCGAAATAGTATATTTGGAAAGTTTCATCCACTTTCATAAAGAATTAAAGCCTACAGGATCAAATTTACACAAAGCGATACCAGCACCTTAAAGGACCGACTTGACTGCGTGAAATAAAAACGTAGACTGATGAAAGAACACTGGAGGCAGCCATAGTGATTACGAAATCACGTGGTTGGAGCTATGAGCTCCAAAACATAGCAGCAGAAAGCGCGACTCTTTGTTACCTAATTGTGCAAAGATCAAGTCATTTGGTTCACTCCTGCTCATTTTATGACATTTTGAAAATGACACATACTTTTTGGTCCAACCATGTCAAAATTTTGCAAAAGATGATGTAACTTTTGACTGGGTAGGGCTAGAAAAGTTTTGCAAATATCTGCAATGATGGCAATTCTTCCTCTTTGCACACAGCCAAAATTAGACGATCCGATGCACCGTTGGTCTGGCACATTGCCAAATGTGGCGGGGAAAAACCCCACTTTGGGGGGAAAAACCCACCCAATTTTTTGAAAAATATTTTTGAAAAAAAATAAAACAACCAAACAGGTAAACAATTTGACACTATAGCACGGTACTATCGAGGACGCTGCATCATCCTATGGTGTCAGATATGGATAATTTTGCTTCCCTGGCTAGCTAGGGGCCAAAAACCCTGAAAGTGCCATTTCGGTACTGGAGGACCCAGGACAGGTCCAATTTGGATTTTAACAGCCAATTGAACGTAGAAAACCATTCTCTACACGATAGACTAATAAGTTTTATTAAATTACATCGTTTTTAGCATTTTTCAAAAATTGCCCTATGTTTATGTGTTAAACTTTATGAAACCTGTCCGTTTGATGCTGCATTTTCAATGGCACATGAAATCTCAAAAAAGGTACCTAGATCGGGTTTTTGACTTATACTAGCTAAAAAGAGTCGAATTTTACACCGGAAGTGTCAGAATAGCGCTACGACAATTTTTGAGACCTGTGAGGGGTGGGTTCTTTCCCCCATTTGGGTTTTTCCTCCATTGGGGTTTTCCCCCGCTACTTTTTGCATTATACCGGCCTAACGATATAACCTAGAGAACCAAATTTATTCCAAGAATTCAAAAGTGTGATCAACAAGTTCGAAACACGATATTTTATATTCTTTTCGTTTCTACTTGGTCGATCATGCAAAACCAAAAGTTGGACCCAAACCAAGTCCATACGTTCGAAGAAAAATACATTATTCAGAAAATGTTAACCCATTAAGCCAAAACCAGTTTCATCCGGAAACCAAAAGTTCAAAAAATATCGTTTGATCGAAACGACTCTCCCGCCGAAGATGAAATCCTTCTTTAAAACCTTTCTTCAGCGGCAACAGTTCTTTCCACCGGTCCATGATATGTAGGGGTGGAGTTCATATTAGTTCTCTTTATAGCCGGGACAATCAAACGAGAAACTCTTTTAGCTTGTTGCAAGAGCCGTGACAGCAGTATTTCCAAATCAGACATAGTGAAACATAGAAACAGCAACCATAGATCCAGAATTCTTTGACGTTGTTGAGCCATTTGTTGATTAGGCCCAGCGGTGTGTATCTATTTAGATTTTCAGTAATTCTTTGAGCGATGTCGTTATTTGGTTTGCTATCCGTGACGTCCGCCAGTTTTTGTAGAATAGTTGTAGTTTCCATTGAAGCATAAATATCGTTTAAGCTTGAGTGAGCACGCAGTTCGTTGAGTGCGTACATTGACAGCGGTTTATGGATTATTTCTTGAAAGTTGGTGAGGAATTTTAAGTTGTCATGATTAAAAGGGTGAAGAATGATAGAACCATTGTAAGGTCGAATAAAGCCTTCCACAGCACTGTAGATAAACAGACGTCCGTCGTCGTCATGTAGATACATCTCTTCGACCAATTTGCAGTCAGAAGGTGCAGAATGTCTGTAAACTATTTTTGATGTAGGATCAAGAAATCCTTCTAACCATGTGTCCTAAAGGCATTGCTTTAATATTATACCTGTCAACTGGAGTGCATGGCCAGACCTGTAGCAGTTTGCCTTCAATCCGCGCCATGACGCGAGAATCATTCAAAATGTGTCGAGCGATGAGAGTAGGCTCCATCTATCTATCTGCTGCTGCTGACCAAAGATCTGCAAAATTGGTTGAATGCAGCGTCCAATCTGACGGTTAGCGTGTCATGTAATAGTTCTTCGACTGCTTGCAGTTGTTCAGCAACTAAATCTGTGGCGTTGAAATTTGAAGTTGTTGTGATTCATATGAAACTTTACTGCCACCCGTTTTGATCGGTTGGTGGTTGTGAAATAGACGATGGGCATTTCTTGATCCGTTAACACTCCTTCAATTCCCTCGCAAAGGGCTACTCTGACGGGATTTGACATATTCCAACTTATTTGTCATCGCTTAAAAACCGGCTGTTCCAGAAATTGACCGAGAAATTTCGCCACTTGGAGAACTCACACTGAGCTTCCTTCACCGTATCCCAAACAAGCATCGATTAATCTGACAGCCCGCAGGATTTGCTTGCGTACTTACATTTAGCTGTGTTTCCCAAATTGCTTTCTATCTGACCTCCGAATGATTCATAAGCTTTGCCGTTAGTGAGAAAGCAGTTGATTATTTCGTTAGAATACCAGCGACAACAATCCCAAAGATTCCTAGTCGTCCAGGGAAACTCAATTTCGTTGTTTGTATATGCTACAGCATCACTTCCAAGTAAAGCTCCATCTATTTGCATTTGTGGGTTTGTGTCATATTATTGCATTCATCCTTTGACACTTCTTCAGAAGTTTCCTTCACTGAGTGATCCCATCCTGTCTTAGCAAATCCTGTCCTGTGATGTGTGATCTTTGTGCAGCGGAAAGCAGCGCTTTCATATTTTGCAATGTTTCGCTTGTAAACTTGAACTGTACCACTACGTACCTCTGTGTGTGACTGATTTCGTTTAGGACAGGAAGTCGTTACAGACAAGTCCAAAATAACTTTTGTTTCATGTGATTGACAAATTGGTGGATTTAAATTATATAAAATATATTATATAAAATTATAAATTATATTAAATTAACCGAACGGATTAGTCTTTCGTAAAAATCGCCCATCCAGGGTGCACTTTCAGTTATGAACTTCCATTGGATGCCTTTGTTTGCTGTTTGCGCCTCTACTGAGATTGGAATGCAGCTACCGCTTTCTTAGTTAATTTGAATTGAGAACCGTTGTCAGAAATGATGACTAAGGAGTTCCTCGTCGACCGCAGAATCTGCGGAGACATAACAGAAATTGACCAGCAGATAGGTCTGATACTAGCTCAAGATGAATGGCTCTTGTTGTGAGACATGTGAATAAACAAATTCAAGTGTTTTTGTTCGATCCGGGTTGATCTGTGTTCTTGACGTACAGCGGTCCCAAATAGTCGAGCCCAGTTACCATGAAAGGGCACATAGGGGTAAGGTGGCTATCAGGGAGTGGTGGCATAGGCGAAGCCTTGTATGATCCGCCGTCAAATTTCTTGCACTGGAAACAGCTACGGATGTATTTGTAGACAACTGAACGGCCAGCAGGAATCCAGTACTTGCTTCTTATCATGGAAAGAGTGTGAGAAACCCCAGCATGCAAAACCAGACTGTGGTAGTTACGCACAACCAGAATCGTGAAGTGATCCTTCTTTGGCAACAATATTGGATACGTAGTTGGTTCGAGAAATTGTGCGTTCTGAAGTCTGCCCCCACACCGTAATCTTTCCAGGGTGTTTAGCCACAGATACAATTTATTAATAAGTGGATGGTTTTGTTTTCGATCAGTGCAGTGACAACATCAGAGAAATGAAGTTGTTGGATGTAGCGAATCCATTGAATCTCTGCGTTGTTGATTTCTTTTGTAGATAGAAATGGTTTGAATGTCGTTTTCCGAGAGCAGAACCGAAGGCACCACTCTGTGACTCGAATTAGTCTGGTGAGAGATGAGAGGTTGTTGTGATCAATTACAACTCCAACACCGCAGGCAGGTTGTTGAAATGTGGCTAGTGCATTCTCATGAATTTCACTTCTGGCCATCGCTCTAGCTGTATCGTCACCATAATCGAACTTCGGCCAACTGTCTTCTGTGGTGTCAACTAAAAACGAGGGTCCATTCCACCAGAGCTGCAAATTCTTCAGCTCCTTCGCAGGAACAGAACGAGATTCGCAGTCTGCTGGATTCTGACCTGTGTCCCCAAAACGGAAGTCCCCTTTATGAAGATCTTTAACTTGCTTAATCTTATTCAGAACAAAAGGTGTTAGCGACTTAGTTGAATGAATCCAGTGTAGAACGCATTGAGAATCAGTCCATAATATGTAACGTTGAACAGGAAATGGCAAAGTGGATATTACAAATCGCAGACATTTACTGCCTGTGTAGACAGCGATCAGTTCCAGACGGGGTATTGTGACAGACTTTCGAATTGGGGCCAGTCTCGCTTTGGCAAACAGTAGTTGAGACTGAATTTGAGCTGGGCTGGATATGATCAGGTATATGCAGATACCATAAGCCAATTGAGATGCATCACAGAAACAGTGCAATTGGTATGATTCACCTGTTCCGACAAATCGATGTACCTGTAGTTGAGTTATCAATGATAAATCAGCCATCTTACCCATTCATCCTTGGTTTCCTCAGATACAGGAGTATCCCAGTCAACCTTATACTTCCACAATCGTTGTAGTAGCAGTTTTCCTTGAAGAGCCGAGGGACAAACAAGACCCATTGGGTCGAAGATAGAAGCAAGTACGCGCAAAATGGAGCGTTTGGTTGCAGTTCCAGGATTGCTGATTTCTTTCATGCTCGGCAGACTCATCACATCCTTTTTAGGATCCCATGGCAGTCCGTGAATCTTGCAACTGCCAGTTGCTCGATCGTATGCGGGAATGAGTTGTAGAAGGTCTTCAGAGTTTGTAATCCATTCTCTCACATTCATGGAGGCCTCACGAAACATCTTCTTGGTAGTTTCATAGAAGTCGATAGCTTCTTTAGCAGTTTGCACCCCAGTGACAATTTTGCAGAATTTTCCTTGCAATATCTCCACCATTTTGTTGCAGATGATATTGAATTGTTGCCCCTAGCAGCAACGGACTGGAGATAACTCCGAAGGGGACTCTAGTGAAACGACAAGTTTGAGCATTTCTATCAGTAGATAGAATTGAAGGATCTTTCAGCCAAAGAAACCTTGTAACGTCACGCTCAGATTCTTGAAGACCCACTTGCAAAAAGGCCTTTTCGATATCAGAAGCAATGGCAATTTTGTTCAAGCGAAACCTGATCAGGATAGCTACGATGTCATCTAAGATGACAGGACCTCTATATAGATATTCGTTCAGACTCTGTGAATTCTCAGTCGTTTTGGCCGAGGCATCGTAGACGATGCGAAGCTTAGTGGATCGACCAGGCATGATAACTGCATGGTGTGGAATGTAGTGGAGTCTTTAGCTGGCCTAGATGATGCGCTGACTTTTCAATTATACCCTTACTCAATTGGTCTTCAATTACATGCTGATATTGGTTTAACATGGTTGGTTCGGACTTGTACCGTCGAATCAACGCATTCAGTCTACCAAATGCTAATTGGTAGTTAGAAGGCAAGTCTGCAGTGGCCTCCTTCCAACATAGTAACATAGTAACGAGGCATTTCGTAAACAAAAGTGTCATTGAAATGTTTTAAAGCAGTTTAAAATTTAAAGTTTAAAGTTTAAATTATCTCCTGGATCATCTTGTTTCTACATGATCCCCAGTGTCTCCAGATCCCAGAGAAACTTGAGTTCCTTGGTTCGTATATCGCGCAGACTTAATGTTGATTGAAATTCCAGTATGTTGTGATGAGAAGTGTAAAGTGCAGTTGAAGACAAGGTGGTCGTCCTTGTGGTGAGACCATTTGATTCTGAATGGCGGCCAGCAAGAAGCCATCCCAGAGATGTGCTAATCAAATAAAGACTGTTTGAAATTGGAATTTTGTCACCGCTGAGAAAATCCCACATATAGTCAGCACCAATTAGAAGGTCAATTGAGACGTTCTCTGATGTAGTCGGAATTATGTCTGCCATTGGCAGATCTCGGAACAACTTCACAAATTTGCTGGGGGGGGGTAACATCCGACGAAATTTGCTTAGGGTCCGTAATCTGGCATTGAATAATTGCATAAGCAACTACTCAAGGCAGAGGCAAGGCTACTGCCAGGGGTAAATTATCATGACGCTTTGACCGCAGGATAACCACCCGCCAGCTCCATTCAAAGGGTTTCCCTCTGGACAACTCCTTGAAGAACTCGGAGGGCAGATACTGATACACTTGGAGGGAGATTACTGATACTGTCGTACCATACTATAAAATGGAATTAGATTGTTGCCAGCTGGCAACAGACAGGTGTACATTTTATGCTCGTCGCATAATAAATAAATGACTAAATAGGCTGGAGATTGCAAGAACTCAAGCGTGCGCGTATCCGATTAATCCGAATACCGTTTACCCTGACCGACTAGAAAACTCGACGGCAATCTATAGTTTCAGTGCCGCAAGTTTATTTGTTTTCAACAAGATTTCAGAAAAAGAACCAATTCAATGATAACATTTAAAAGTTATATTGGACATCAGGTAATTTCACAATATATGAGCGAAACCCAATAAAGAAAATGAAACGAACGAAACAACAATCAAGATCCAACGTTTACAAACCTTTTACATGCGATTCTAAAGGGGGAACCCCCAATTGCCAGGACAGAAATACAAAATCGACCACTGCAGAGAGTAGCGTCACTAAAACCCAGAGGCGAAATGGCTTAACGAAAATGCTTTGAAAATTGAAGATAGTGAATATTAGCTAAGAAAACCAAGGCTTGAAAACAAGAGAACGATTTCTCATTTACCGTTTGTAAAGATAACACAACATTTTGATATTTTAGAATTGATCAAGTAGATTGGAAAATGTCCAGGTGTGCCGTCAGGCGGAGGTGTGGTTTGGACAGTGTAGGAGGAGGTGGGCTAGGCCTTCCTCCTCACTATCAGAGTCCGGGCAGGTTGGAGATTGGGATAGTCCCTAGATTGGGATTGGGATAGACTATTTAATTGAAGGAAACTAGAAGATTCCAGAAATACGTGCGTGGAGTGTGCTCATGTTAAATCCCATCCATCAAGTTACCCTAACCAACTTCAAAAGAAAGGGGCGAAAACTAAAGTGTTACGCGAGTTTATTGAATCTACACAGAAATATATTTCATTCACAAAAATAATTTTTACCTAACCAAACACAATCAGACACCAGAACGTAATTTGAAATAAAAAAGAAACCAACTATAGGCTCCCAAAATTATCGGAGACTGAAAATAAGCCACCTTCCCCCACCTCTTCTCAGTAACTCACCTCTTATTGACTCTGACTGTGGGCACCCAAAATTGATGAAGGATGGGCTTTGGACCGTACACAACAGTACA
Source organism: Trissonchulus latispiculum (assembly GCA_030248195.1). NCBI lineage: Eukaryota > Metazoa > Nematoda > Enoplea > Enoplida > Ironidae > Trissonchulus > Trissonchulus latispiculum. Next base: position 22,623 of record JASAND010022754.1, on the reverse strand, counting down.
ATTTTACTGTGTATTGGGATTTGTTCCAAAAGAAATGGCTCCGTTTGGGCAGTTTTGACCCAAAAAGCTAAAAGCAGATACATTTCCAAATTTTGCTTTATCATCGAATACCCTCATTTCCTTGATTACCCAAATTTACATGAAATGTTAAACTTATCTGATTCTTTTATCGCTGCCAATCATCATCAAGTATCGAATCTTGATTCTGTTAGTAGTATTGTGTCATTTCGACCCTTACTCGCGGAGTAATTGACCTTTGACCTCTCTACGACCCTTCATTCAACCCTACGCTAAACCTAAAATCTTATTTATTGAAAAACGGCTCTAATTCGGAGCGACCAGTAAGGCTGTATTAATGTTGAAATATGAGACATGGTTTTGATTTTGAATAGTGTATATAAATATGGTGTTTATAAACATGTGAAGAAACCAAAAATAAAATGAAAAATAGGAAAACCCCAAAAATTAGTAATACTCGGACGAGGGCTAACTGTAAATACTGTTTGTAGAAGTGCAATGTATAAATGCTTAGAGAGCCAAAACAAAGAAAAATAAAATACATACAACAGCTAATGGGCAGACGCCGGGAGAAAAACACAGAGGGATGGTGATGAAGAAGGACAATGGCAGAATAACGGGGTCTTTTTCAGATTTCCCCATTGCTAAAATTTTTAAAACCTGACCACTCGCGCTGAAATTTGGCATTGGTATGTTTTTTGACCACGCTGAGTTCAAATATCAAATATTTGTAGATTTCGCGAAATTCGATTTTTTCGATTCGCAAGGGGGAACCATGGTGAATCGAAAAATGTTTTCTTCGAGTTTGCTGAAAACTTGTGTATAGGGATTTCTGGATGTATAATCTGTATTTCGATTCAGCTTTTCGTTTATTTGAAACAAACTTATCCTGATCTCACGAAAACCTGAATCGAAAAATGAACTTCAGATTCGTGTTCAGCGAACCAGATTGTACCAACTTATACCAAATTTCAGCTCGATTGGTCAAGTTTTAAAAATTTTTAGCACTGGGAATAATCTGGAAAATACCCGAATAACTAACGGGAAGACATCATAAAACGAAAAATGTAAAAAAACTTCAACCTATTTTGAAGGGGCGGAAGAGAGTGGGATGGAAACTTCAATCCCGGATTGATTGTCGAAAGACAGGAGAAGATAGAGGGATATGCGCAGTTAGCGGTAACGATTACGATTATACCACAAATACAAGTTAAGGTAGCTGTGTTTCCTAAGCACTTAAGTAAATTATAAGCCACAATGTGATATCGCATAAATGTTTAAGGTACCTTTACCTTTTTGATGCCTTACGTGATGATTGCTTAAGCTACTGAAATAAACTAAAATGTGTGCCAACAACAAATAAACAAACAAAAACAAAACAAAACAGGATATGGGATAGATGGGCTTATTTAAACGAATACGGAAAGAAATTAATTACTGGTTCGATACATATATACTGATCAATTTGATAGGTTAATGAGAGTCTTTCGGCCCTAATCCCTCAGACTCTGACCATGAAAAAAGTAAGAGGTCGAATTGGTTTTACAATTAGCGGGAAAAGTGTAGAACGCCGTATGATGTTTTTACCAGTGGGCCAGAGGTGGACTAGGACCAGAATGATACATCGTCAGAGGGATCCAATTAACTTTAATTAAAAATTAATAGTAATAAGGTATAAGATTACGAAGTAACTGGTTAGGCCAGCCTCTATGAGACCTAAATCATCCTGATCTTAGTCCATAGAAATTCATGAATAGAGAATTAGGGAAAGGTGCAGGGCGGTAGTGAATGGCCGGCAAAGCCGGGCTTACATTGGCCGGCGAAGCCGGGATTTATGCTTTATTTATATAGCTGAAAATCTCGCATTATGCTACTAGTTAATCAGCGAGCAGACACGCGTTTATATGAAATCATATACTTAGTGCAAAGTGGAACCCTTCCCAGGGGGTACCGACTTAACACACCGAGTATACCGTGCGTTGTGTTTCTTTACTCTTGCCTATTGTGTACTCTTGATCAACATTTCAAGTCATAAGCGAAATACAATCAGTTCCTTAAACCTGTGCATTTATTATCAGATATTTTTTGCTAGGCATGTGCCAGACAATGGACAGTAATTTAGTTTATCAGCCAGCTACGATAAATTTGAATTTTCAGAAAACGTCTATTGTGTTATTATAAAGTTCTGCCTGGCAAAACTGATGAGCACATATGCTTATTTTGAATACAAAATGCAATCTTTCCTCGGAATATGCTCTGTTTTATTGATCACATGCAATTTCATAGTTTGTGCCAAAGATGTGTGTCAGCAGGCTAATAGGGTCAAACGGTAAGATTGCCTGTTTCAGAGTCTTTCAAAGAGAAAGGAACAAAGATGTTTCTGAATCATGCAGTGAAATCAGAAATGAAATAATTCTGATCAATTTAAAAGCGTTCTTGCACACTGTGACAGTAAATGTTTTCTAAACTCAAAGATGTTGTCAGTTTAGGTTAGTCTTCGGAAGCCCGGCAGAAGCTGGCCAGCATTTAATATTATTATACTAATGCCTAACGCAGAAAGATTTGTCTGGTTTCTAATTATTCCAATGAAAAACTACCTTCAGCTGTTAAAAGAATTTTTGGTTGTAATTGTGGCAAACCTTCGTAGCTATAAAGCATTCAAACTTTACTGAACACCGTGTTATTTGCTGAAATCTCATTTCTGTAGCCTCTATGTTACTTCTGGAGTTCCATTCAAGGGTTACAGCGTTTTGAATTATCCCTTTTGGCAGGTTAACCCAGGCAGCTAGCTGCCAACAAACGATACGCAACTAACATGAGTAATGAAATAACTTTCATTAAATGTCAAAATTGGTCGAGATTAATTATTAGGTTATTAATATGGAAGAATGATTGAAAATCCAATCAGTCTATGATCCTGTGTTCGAATAATGTATGAGGTTTGTTTCTCTGATCTAATGTCCAATCTTGCAATTGTACAGATGTTTCGTATCTTATGAAAATATCAGAGTTGCCAGACTAAAACCAGCAATTAACGTCCCGGTTTCTACCCCAAAGTTTAAGTTAGTAATAGGAGCAGATTCATTTAATCACTTAGTAGGAGCATTTTATCATCAAAAATGCTAAGAATAGCAGAACGCACACATAAAACTAATACCTAAATCAAAGAATCTATTGATCAGAGTGAATTGACAGGAGATCTAGTTGAAGAGTGGATACTCTTCTTTGATCCGGAATTGGTCCGGGATGGGACCTTTTCATCCATATCGTCATCAACTATGGTTAAGAAATTCTTGTCAAAGCAATTTTAGTTCCTAACCACAGAAAAGAATTACGCAAATTCATTTCTAAACCCGCAGAAATTCTCTATAGTGCAGTCTCAGGGCAATAAAATGTTACATATTGGAAGATAGTCTCTTAGGTAGGCTTAAAATAGTTATGCAGGTAGTTGTTTCATGTAAAATGGGTTTATAATTAGTTAGCTAGTGTTTATATGAATTAATTAGCATTAATTAGGCTTTAATTAGTTAATGTGCGTAATTTTCATCTAGAAAACAACTTAGGTTCATTGGAAAGGCAATTTTCTCCTGATTCCAAAAACGCAATCCCCATCTTTTAACTCCTAAAAATGAGTGAGTTATTAATTAAAATGTTTTTATAAGATTACTTCTAATTTCGTAATCTTACCTCTTTAAAAGGTTTACCTCAAAATTTGGTCCCCACCCACCTTTGTGTTAACTTTGGGAAACTCCCTTTTTCATTGTCTGGGAAGCCGTCTGCTTCCCAGACAGCGTAGTAGTGGGAGTACTACTACGTCCATTCATTCATTCTACGTGAGGCTTGTCCTCACTTGAACTTTTGTTTGGACCAAGAGGCCAGGAGAGAATTGCCTCTGCAGAAAGAAGGTTAGTACACACCTTTGTGTACATAGGTAGGTCTGGAGGGGGCTTAGCCGCCTCCTTAATAATTTAAAATTAACAAAAAACTTGGTAGGAATAGGTAATAACATACGTAGAGTTAGAAATTGTAGTTAGTTTTCCCTAGAAAATTACGTACGAATTTTTATGCACATTTTTAGGCAATTGCTCCCTACTTCCTCGGCCAAGCGAGTGTAAAGGTTTGGTTGTTGTCAGTAAAAGAGTAAATTTAGACTCCAAGGAAGATTGCTAAGATCGTGAGTGTGCGCATATCAAACTCGTAAATCTCGTCCCTAAACTCGCTAAATTCCCTGACCAACTACAGCAGGCGCCGGCAGTCTATTTTAGTACCGTGAGTTTACTTTTCGTGAAAAAATTATAAATTTACAAGAAAGACAAAACAGTATTCGGTTCCGAAATATAAAAATATCCAGCTCACAAAACTCAGCAAAAGTAGAGAAAGTTCACAAAAGTTACATACAAGTACTACAAAACAGTGAACTAACCAAACCGGAGGAAGGGGCAAAGTTCCCCAAGGCAAGACTAACCCCAAAGTTGACTCAAGACTGGGAGACGACGATTTCACCCGACCGACTGTTAGACACGGAAACCCCAAGACTGACTGACGAGCGTTCAATTTCAATGGCGGACTGAAATTAGCTAGGAACCGAGGTTCCTACACAGAAGGACAATTTTCCATTTATCATTCATAAAGATAACACTTCATTTTCTTCATTTTAGATAATTTCAAATGAAAATCAAAGGAGATAATAGAAAATAGTTCACAGATTACCCCCTCTTTTGAAACGCGCGCCCTCGCCGCGGCCTCCAGGCAAAGTTAGTAGCCATAAAAAATGAGGGTTAACCTACGTAACTTAGGTACTAGTAGAGGTAAAACGCGTTTTAGTAAGCAGAAAGAATTAAAATTGTATCTCACTCGAGCCCCTGGCTTTGCCAAATTTTAGGGGTCTGTTTTCGAGACACGGGTAAAGCTACTTCGGCACGTGCCGGACCACACACAAACAATAGAGTACATAGACTCAACACAAAAAGACATAGAACCCTTCAGCCGCGACGGAAGCGCAGGTCTCAAAAGGGAGAGCAACCCAAAATTTTATAGAGAAGGTAGGGACGACTCTATTTAGACATCACAGTACAGAAACACTAATTCAACTAAACATTATAGTAACTAGACAAATATACAGTAGAAATATACTATGGAGAACTAGACAAAGAAATAGAACTTTAAACCCCAGCTGTATATATGAAGAATATGTGTATATAAGTGCTCCGGGAGAGGCTACACCGGAGGAAAATTTATAAAAATTTATGAGAAATTGCGCGAAAAGAACGAAAAGATACGGGTATCCAGTCCAGGGAAGCCTCCCCCGGAGTAAGCATATTATGTACGAATCTGGATTAAATGCCGTTATAAAGCTGCATATGAATAAAGCACACATGGAATTATAGCTGCACCGACAAAGATGGCAAAAATATAGGGCATAGATGGCAGTAACAAAATTATGCGTAAACCCGCGGTACGATAAATGGTAGTAAAACAAAACAAAACAGAACAGTTAGAAAAGGAGTAACATACGACATAGCATATAGGACGGACAAACCGAACTAGGGAGCACCCCTTTTCAAAAGCTCAAAAGAAACTGCGAAAATAGAGATAGAAAGTTTGAAAAATCAAGTGAATTTGGAAAGGATCATAATCGAACGAAAGACCCCTAACGTATAAACCCGAAATGTACTCCCCCCCTCCGATTAAAGCTATCAGACAAAAATAAAGCAAAAAGATGGAATGAAAACAACACAACACAAGTTAGAAAAGATGGGAAAGGGGGAGGGGGAGCGGACGAGTATGAGGACATAACCGGAATACAACATATATCACACAGTTGACTGTCACAAAAGATGTACTGATAACTGATGGCAAGAAAATCAAAGTTCATATAGCATGAAACCAAAGAGGCAGCCGAGAAACCCTCCGGGACTTCCATCAACCGGACTTCGGACCAACCTCCGGGAGGAGAGCGGGCGCCCCTCGGCGCAAGCCGCTCCGGACCAAACCCATGCACCGGTCAAAAATCAGAACCAGGCCCACACCAAGCACCCGGGCCATTCCAATACCAGGCACAAAGCAGCTAGCCTAAGGGAAAAACAATTTACACAGCAAACACAGTAGCAGAAAGGGGAACTCGCCGCAGAAAAGGGACTGGGGGGGAGGGAAGGGGAAGTATGTTACAGTAAACAAACAGACAAACAAAAAGGGAGTAAATACGACATAATATATGGGGATTAACATACGGCACGAGGCCTACAATAAACAAAAATAGCATCATCATATAAGGCACGCATGCCACAGTCACAAAATAAGGCACATAGGCCAAAACAGTACATAATAAGGCCCGATTAATTTAGGAAAGAGAAAGCGCGAGCCTACGGCAACTGCAGCCCAGAGAGTATCCAGACAACCAGCGGCCGTAGACTGCGCCAAAATCAAGAAGAGTGAAAAGAATAAACTACGGAATCTAAGATGCCGGTCCGGGGTTGACCGCCCACCCTTGCCCAGCCATAAGCCAGACACAGGCGACGAGCAACCACGGACCCGCCGTGAGTCGAAACGGTAGAACAACCCCAGTACTACTACATGTTAAAGGTAAAAAGTTAAAAATTTTAGATAAAATAAGATAAGTAATCATATATGAGGTAAAGTAAAAGAAAAATAGAACCTATGTAGAAATTCACACAATTTTAATTCGTTGAAAGAAAACTCCACTTTTAGTTGAAACGTTGAAAGCAAGAAGATTCGAGTAAAAGAAGACTTTTATCAAGCAAGAAAAGCATATTCAAAAGAAAGAATCAAATTTATGTCAGAAGATAAGTGTTAGAAGACATATAAGAACAAGAAACAAATCCCCCCCCGTTACATAAGTACACATAATAAGATACGATACCCCCCTGAGTACGGGCCACACGACCCCCCCCACAACCCACCCCCAACACACACACACACCCCCCCCCCCCCCCCCCCCCCCCGCCCCCCCCCCCCCCGGCCCCCCCCCGCCACCCACTCCCCCCCCCCTTCCCCCTCCCCCTCTTTCGCAGTAAAAACCCCGCCGCCGCGGGCCGGTGGCATAGCCTGAAGTTCCAAGGCGTCATAGCCACAACTCCAGTAAGAGTCACCCGGCACCGCTTCAACCAAATAGGCGACGCCAGTGTCTCGCAACCAACGGCGGAACTGAGGACAAGAGGCGGCCTCCCTGGGGGGGACCTTCACCGGAAGGGGGCAACACCACGCCCTTGACCTCCCAGTGGCAGGACACAGGTGGGTGGTGTCCCCCCGGCTGCAAAGCCCCCACCGGAGTTGCCAGGCGATTCGGAGCCACAAAATCACTGTGTAAATCCGAGCAAGCAATTTGAGCTCCCCCGAACAAGTTTTGGTTTGATGAATTATTGACTGATTGAATGGGGACCCGGAGATATTGCCCCCCACCAATTTTCTGCTCCATATGGGGTACGGGTATATTTTTTGGATTCGAAACCTCCCAGTCGACCAAAATACCCGAATTTTGACTATAGACTGAATTATATACAGAGCCATTTTCTGAACGTATAACATTTTCCCCAAAATTTTGTTGAGAATTTGAGCCTATGGGAGGGGGAGGGGTTCCGTTTCTGACCTGCCGGGAGAGTGTCCCGATAACGCCGGAGGAGACCCGAAGCGACCGGAAAGAACTAGTATTTTGAGGGGGTTGAGCCCCCGTGCCCACTTGAACAGACTTATCGGGGGACTGATTTTGAGGTGTAGAATAATTGAGAAGTTGTTGGGAAAGGGGGAGTCTCTCTCCAGCTTGCCCGGACAACGGCCCAGACACACTGTTAGAGGCAGCCCCATTTCCCAAAATATTTGGGGGTGGATGTAAATTTTGAAGTTGTTGGAGAACAGGGGGTCCCTCTCCAGCTTGCCCGGACAACGGCCCAGACACACTGTTAGAGGCAGCCCCATTCCCCAAAACAGCAGAAGGGACACTTTGAGTGCTCTGAGCAACATCAAAACAGGGAGAAATAAAGTTATCAAAAATTTTCGTGGAATTTTTTGGATTTGAATAATCCAAATTTGGGGGAAATGCAATGCCTGACTGGGCTTGGGAACCCGATTTTAAGGGGAGGGGTGGTGCCATTGTTTGGGGGAGGGGTGGTCCCAAATTATTTTGGGGGAGGGGTTGTCCCAAATTTTGGGGGAGGGGTGGACCCGAATTATTTTGGGGGAGGGGTTGTCCCAAATTTTGGGGGAGGGGTGGCCCCGAATTATTTTGGGGGAGGGGTTGTCCCAAATTTTGGGGGAGGGGTGGCCCCGAATTATTTTGGGGGAGAATAATTCCCCCCGATCTCCGACCCCCCGGTAAAAAATTTTTCCAATTTCGGTTCAAAAAATCAGAAACGCCAGGTGCCCAATTTGGAGAAATTTCGGAAAATAAGCGAGCAATTTTATTTTTAAAGCGTTTTACAGTCCGGGTAAGCGGACGAGAGAAGTCGGACATACTACTCACCTGTGAAAACGGTCGCCAGTTGTAAAGGTTTGGTTGTTGTCAGTAAAAGAGTAAATTTAGACTCCAAGGAAGATTGCTAAGATCGTGAGTGTGCGCATATCAAACTCGTAAATCTCGTCCCTAAACTCGCTAAATTCCCTGACCAACTACAGCAGGCGCCGGCAGTCTATTTTAGTACCGTGAGTTTACTTTTCGTGACAAAATTATAAATTTACAAGAAAGACAAAACAGTATTCGGTTCCGAAATATAAAAATATCCAGCTCACAAAACTCAGCAAAAGTAGAGAAAGTTCACAAAAGTTACATACAAGTACTACAAAACAGTGAACTAACCAAACCGGAGGAAGGGGCAAAGTTCCCCAAGGCAAGACTAACCCCAAAGTTGACTCAAGACTGGGAGACGACGATTTCACCCGACCGACTGTTAGACACGGAAACCCCAAGACTGACTGACGAGCGTTCAATTTCAATGGCGGACTGAAATTAGCTAGGAACCGAGGTTCCTACACAGAAGGACAATTTCACGTTTATCGTTCATAAAGATAACACTTCATTTTCTTCATTTTAGATAATTTCAAATGAAAATCAAAGGAGATAATAGAAAATAGTTCACACGAGGACACTGAGTTTCTAGCAATAGGGAGCAATTGCTGCTAAGGTTGCTGTGTTGGCTTCTCTTGTTTGTGGCCAAATGTTTACCTGAAATTTCAAAGTAGGGGCCCAGGACAAGAGAAGCCAAAGTAAATTAAGAATTTGAAAACGGACGTATGAGCTGTGCCCAAACTTGGCACTTAAGAATATTTTTCCCATAATCGGCCGGGATTGGCCAGATTTTTGAGCCCCATTTCAGTTGAATTCATGAAAGTTGAAAATTAAGTCCGAGACTTCCCCCTTTGGTTGCATTTACATGTTAACCAAAATTTTATAAAATTCTAGAAAGTTTCGGACCCCGAAATTAATCAGAAAAGTGGTCAGCTGGGGGCAATATTTCGCCATTATCGTTAATCTTCCCCTGGCTGACCACCAGGCTCAAAAAGAGCCTGGATCCTGCAATGTTAAAGGTGGCAAGCTTCTAGAAAGTTCTAGACCTTTCTAGAAGCTTTGCCTTAAATTCAAAGCTTCGCCGACGGAATCATGCTGTCACTGGGATGTCAGAGAGCTGTCAGCCCAGTCCCAAAATTTTAGACTCACTCAGTGTTCGCTGAGGGCCGACCGAGAGCGGTCGGCCAAATGTTTTTCTCCGAGTGCGCGTCCTTATAGTGGGCTGTGGTTTGCAGCACCTAGGACTGTGCACTCACTATAAATTTTTAGAAAAATATAGGAACTTTTCTAGCCTTCGGGCCAGAAAAGGATGTGAGCAAACCACCGCGAACACCTACAATTTAAGGAGCCCCTGGGTTTTCTATGCCTAAGATTTTCTTTTTTCTATGCCTATTTTCTATATCTAAGAAATCTAGGAATTTTGCATTGTCGGCCTTCGGGCCTATTTTTATATATTATTATATTATGTGATTTTTGGCCTTCGGGCCCTTTTTCCTTTTTTTATGCGGCCAATTGGCCAGCTTTTTTATTATTCCAAGCCACGGCCTTAGAGGCCAGTTTTGCATTATAAAGAGGGCCCTCGTGGCCATGGGGATTTGTGAAATAACGGGATTCTGAGCGGGGACCTCACCTTTTGAGCCTGAGATAGAGGGTCCCTAATTTTATTAAGCTAGTTTTAGGGATCTTTTCACCCCACAGCCGGTAACAAGGTGTTGCCGGCCGTACTCTGTAACGAAGGCACTAATGATTCAAAAATCACTGTTTGTATAATTGTCCTTATTTTCAGCGTTAGGTCGGCATTAAAAGTGTCAGGTTTCTAAAATATAGGTTATTCTCAAACTAAATCCAAAAACTTGAGTCTTTACATCATCTTATTGATTAATAATTCTGAGTTTTGGGGAGGAATGGCCGGCTTCCTCCGATCAGTAAATTAAAATATGTTGTCTGTAGTTTTGTTAATAATAATTGCTTAGCAATTATTATTCACTCAGGCTTTCACAAAGTTCTAATCAAGTTTCTTTTAAACGAGGAAAACACTAGATTTTCCTAACAATTCGAGTTACCAAGTTTCAAAAGTTCCCAAAAGTTCATGTTAATTAAAACAGCAACATTAGTGATAGAATTACGAAATGTGCATAAACCAGTAGTTTAGGGAAGTACCTAGAATTTAGATTAGAAATAGGAAAAAGCTAGTAGTTAGGATTGTTTAAAATGATTAATAATTGTAATTATGTTGAGTAATTATGTTTTATTTCAGGGATTTAGGAGGTATTAGTTAAGAATGTGCGTGAAAGTGTGTGTGAATGCCTATTTTGTGTGTTTGTATGCGTGATGCAGATCACATAAACTCCTTCTGTTCGACGAAGGTTGTGAGAACTGCTAGAATGAGAACGAAGAAGCAAATTAGTGCGTGTGATGTGTATGAAAGTGTGAAAATGAGTGTATGAATGAGGCGACTCATGTAAACCCCTTTTGTGCGATAAAGGTCTTGAGGTTTGCCGGGTGTGATTGACCTTGAGATATCAGGCAGGATTAGGGGTGACCTGATTAGCAGGCACTCGAATATTAACAATCCAATACGTAGGTATAAGTGTTGCATAAACGTCGTATAAGTATACCAGTAACGCTACAGTGTGGAGGTTAGGTGAATGCGCCGATAGTGGTCCAGTGTGAGTGTTGCACAAGTTTTGTATGAGTGTGAAATAGAAGTATAAATGTGTATATTTGATGAAGTTGTGCCCCATGTGAGTTCCAATGTGGAAGCACAAGTAGTCATTCTAACTCAGGTAGTAGGCAGGAAATCGTATAATCAGGAGTTGAAAAATAGCTTACTAAGGTGTGTAAGTGTGATTAAGTAAGGCGTTGGCATAAATGAGGTCAGAATGCGTGCAATAGAGACATACGTGGGAATATGCAAATGAGGTAGTGATTTTGGGGCTAGAGTCACGATGACCCCGGATTAGGTCATAATCATCAAGTAACGCTCAGGAAGTCCTCGATTCGTCCGCATAGGCAGTTTTACGTGATAAGGCGGACGAATCGCAACCAAAGGACGTTGCACTCAATCTAAATTGCATAACGCTGACATCATTTCGTCCAAAATTCAAATTTCCTGCATTCCTTATCTAAATTTACCTAGGTATACGTAAGAAGTCAGTTTTTAGGTAAAATACTGTATGGATTGCTGTGATTATCATGATTCTGCCTAAAATCTGTGGTTACTGTTGTTCCTATCTGCAATAAGCAATATTGTGATCCTTATAGTTTGTCAGTACCATGTTTCTTGAAATCGTTCAATGGTACGGAATTACGTTTGACACCTTAATATCCGTCAGGTTTAGACCACGAAAAAAGGTCTATCAACCAAAAAAAATGGAACTAAATCAATTATTGCAAGCATGGTGTTCTGACAGGTGGTTTAAAACATAAAGGATGAGAAAGTACTTTGAACAGTAATACGCAGGAGGAAATAGTAACCCAGAATTAATATATGCAATTACTAGTTACGTACGATTAATAATTAATATACACCCGACTATCTTCCAATCGCAACAAAATTGACGTTTATGCACAAGTTTACAGTTTAATGTCGAAATTAAGGCTGCGAATCAATTTATGCAGGAAATGGGTATTTCCTGCAGTTTGGACCAGAAATCGTCCAAAAGCAAGTAAATCTGCGGTTGTCGTATCTTCTCTGTTCAATAGTCAACTTACGGAAATAACCGTTAACTGATTCAAGGAATTGGCTCTTGTTCATAATCAGAAACTCGAAATGAGCCGAATTCAGCGTTATAGCTCCATACCGCACAAACGCAGTACATTACAGAAACGTGTTTTAGTTACAATTTCCAACACGACAGTGCAGGAAATTGCTCAAAATATTACATTCTGCGCCTTTGGTTCTATAAAGTTAGAGATAACATTAAAATAGCCGAAATTTCACTCTAAAGTTAGCAAGTTCAAAATATTTCAACCGTTTCCATGTGACAAGTTCATGCTCAGAATCCGAAAGCCGAAAGAGTGAATAATGGTTGCTGGGTTCGATTCCCGCACCATAATTGTGTAACTAATGGGTTTTAACCCAGTTGATTCAGATGCGAAGTCGAAAGATCTCCTGCCTGAATAATCTCTGCCGAGATGCCTCTGAAGAGATATTTGGTAATTAATTGGTTTGGAACAGTATCTGGAGCCGGAAGTGCTCAGTCAGTTGGTATCAGCAGAATCAGTATTTGGATCCTATAGCTGTAGGTGTTCTAGTCTATTTGGAAGTGTAACGAGATCTTTGAGGCAGAGATAATTCGTACCGGCATCAGAATCATTTGGTGGTGTTTAAAACCGATGCTAAATTTGTGGAAAAATTGCCAGTGAACTGGAAGTTACTCCTGATTCCTGAACTTTGTATTCTTGAATCTTGTAATCCTATTTAGTTTTCTAACTAATTGAAAATGATAATCTCCGTTCTCCCTACCCTATTGGGGGTGGATATCCCCATTGCTCTGCTTTAAAAGTCCTGTTACTAGACAATCTTAAGAGATTATTAGTGGAGAAGAACCAACAAGAAGACAGATCTAAATTAAATTGAACTTGAAATTAATTTGTTAATTTGAACGGTTATCTCCCGGTAATTCCCTCACCTCACCGAACCTTGTATTATCTGATCCTCTTGAATTGGAGTTGATCTGCAGGAACCTCTCCGATAGCAATCTCTAAAGTGGTCTGTGGAGTCCTAGCGACTACTTTGCAGCAACTGAGAGCTCACCCAAAGTCCGAGCCCACCCTCAATTGTATTATTATTAATTATTATTAATTATTGTTGATTAATATTGTTTTGGTCCTTTGGTACTGTAAAGGACAGATAAAGATAGTGCACCGGCATAACACGCACATAAAGCATATAGGACACCAGTAGTTGAACTGAGTTAGGTTATAGAGTCGAACTTGAACAGGAATAGAGAAATAACAGTAACCTGAAGAAGAGTATAGTCTTTGGCTGAACGTGCGTAACCTAATATAACATTTGGGGTAAACCTAATTTTAAATTAAACAAATCCGTCCCTACAGAGAGTCTGGCAACTCTGGTATATGACTGTGAATAGTAATTGTCAATATACTTGTATTTATTACTTCATTATATTCTACGGTGTATTTAGTATTGTTATTATCACTATTATATCTAGTAATCGGTCTGCCAGTAATGGTTGTAAATATATTAAACAGAGTCATGGCCCTCTATTTGATTTCGGCAGTGAACGAATAGAGCGAGTATCGACCCCTCTCGCTGTTCGCTGTTGATTACCGACTAAACGAACTCACAGTAGTACCCCTAACCAGGTTGGCTGTAGAGATCCCCGATTTTGGCAAATCACATTTCGGGAATCTGGTACTTAAGTTTGTCTGACTAGGCAAACGCGCTGACCTTCTGTGTGATTAGAACTCGTCTGACCTAAGTAAGTAAAGTAAGACAACACGGTTTAATAGCAAATCATATCAAATCAATCATTCTTGAATCTGAAAGAAATCTCCAGGTCAGTCAGTTCATTACAATTGCTCAGCTTTCTAATAAAGGTTGGTTTACACAGGGAAACTTTGCAGCAACTATTTTGGGAAGCAACTGGAGCAACTTTAGTTGCTGAGAAATTCCTTACGATTTGGCGTTTATACGAGGCAACTTGCAGGCAACAGTTCTAGCAACTTTCTGCTACTGAGTAATGACAATGACAATTCCGCGCGCTTAAAATTCAAAAGATGTGGCCTTGCTTGATTGGCTGTTGCCTGTGAGTTGCCTGAAAGTCGCTTCAGGACCGAGTGAAAATTTCAAGTTGCTTACTGGTTGCTTGCGATTTTATGAGCGTTCACACTATGCAATTTTCAAGCAAGTTCAGTTGCTACAAAGTTGCTAACAAAAAGTAGCCTGAAAGTTGCATCAAAGTTTCCATGTGTAAACCGGCCTCTAAAGGGTGTGTTCAAAAGGTTCTTTTCTGTTATTTAACACAAACAGGAACAGAAACGTTTAAATTAAATTAGTCTTTCAAATTAAAATTTAATTCAAACTTAAACATAATTCATCTAAAACTCAATAAATATGCAAAACCCGATCTTTCAGTGTTGAAATGTCATGTCGGATTTTCTCACGAGTGCTGAAGCTTGCAAATGTATTGAAATCCCTGGCACCGGTCCTATCAAAACGGGTTAAGTTTAGCCGGGTTACGTCTGATATTAGGGTTAACCTCAAACTTTCAAGGGTGGTTAACCGCGGTGTAAACCCAGTCCAATCAAACATTTTCTGGATTGGGTTGCGCTAACCCAAGTTTAAACGGAGTTAGGCTTAGGCTACTTCAAGTGAGCAGAACGGGGTTAAACCCGTATTCAGTGGCAGGCTGTTTAAAGTGTTTTACTATATTTCGAGTTCAAAATCCGGGCTTGCGCTAACCCTTAGGACTTAACCCTCATAGGTAAGGAGGATTAAGTTTTAGCCGGCTTAACACCGTTTCATCCCTAATTTCTAAACTCGGGTTTAATGGTAGGACCTGAGTTAGCACAAAACCCCAAAACAGCCTGTGTAGGTAAACCCATGTAAAGCAAAGTATTAATGGGACGGGGTTTGAAAAAGCAGCCCATTTTTAACCTGTTAGCGTCTTAACCTGGGTTAGTCACTTTGATAGGATCGGAGACTGGTAGACGAAGAATCTCGGGTAAGGCATCTAAAACTACTTCCTGCGCATAACTCAAGTTTACAAAATTTTAATTAAATCTAGGCAATATTAGAGGATATTTTATATTTGACGTTTTAGACCTGCATTTTTATTCCACTGCATGCTGCGAATTAAACAATTCGGCATCTTCTATTGATAAATTCTAAAAAGTGACTTAGCCGTGCCCAATTGTACTGAGTTCATGCCGATAGTGGTACTGCCACCACCACGCCTTTAGTTCTATGATAATAAATCCCGTTTGACTAGTTGGCGATACCAAGGCAGACGCACACTTGAGCCTAACAAGATGTGCACTGATGTCCACTACTCGGGCAGACGCACACCTTGCTAAACTTCAATTTGTGCTGGCAGGAGAAAGACGTGCATCTACTAAGGCAGACGCACACCTTACAAAATTGCACATTTCTCAGTCAAACATTACAATTACATTACTAGGTTCTACAGTTCATTAGAACTTTGAATTTATTGTTTCTTTAATATTGATGAATGTATTGGCAAATGTTTTTATTGCAAATGAACAGTGTTACCGCAAATGTTCCCGCAAGTGTGAAACGTAAACTTTTTCCTCCATTCAGACTTCCTCCTAGTTTATGCATCTAGAATTTTTCACGTATATAAATATGCCTGAAACAATGCACTCAATGCGACCTAGCCTTTCTTTTAAACCTTTTTAAACTTTTGTTGTTTAGTTAAACCTTTGCTTAAAGTGGTTACGCTTCATTAAATTTTCATTAAAATGATTTAGCAATCCATCAATCTAAAGATACAATAAATATAAAGGATTCCAATACAATATTCTAGAAATCTGTAATGTAATTGTAATGTTGACTGAGAAATGTGCAATTTTGTAAGGTGTGCGTCTGCCTTAGTAGATGCATGTGTTTTTCCTGTCAGCACAAATTGAAGTTTAGCAAGGTGTGCGTCTGCCCGAGTAGTGGACATCAGTGCACATCTTGTTAGGCTCAAGTGTGCGTCTGCCTTAGTATCGCCGACTAGTTTTGTGGAAAATTTCGAAACAATGCACTCAATGCGACCTAGCCTTTCTTTTAAACCTTTTTAAACTTTTGTTGTTTAGTTAAACCTTTGCTTAAAGTGGTTACGCTTCATTAAATTTTCATTAAAATGATTTAGCAATCCATCAATCTAAAGATACAATAAATATAAAGGATTCCAATACAATATTCTAGAAATCTGTAATGTAATTGTAATGTTGACTGAGAAATGTGCAATTTTGTAAGGTGTGCGTCTGCCTTAGTAGATGCATGTGTTTTTCCTGTCAGCACAAATTGAAGTTTAGCAAGGTGTGCGTCTGCCCGAGTAGTGGACATCAGTGCACATCTTGTTAGGCTCAAGTGTGCGTCTGCCTTAGTATCGCCGACTAGTTTTGTGGAAAATTTCGAAACCTTGAGAGATGCTTCGGATACCAATGCAATTTGGTGTGATTGCTAAACTTATTTATTTAGACCACTGTTTTGTTTGCAGCTCCCTTTTGAGCGGAAACATGGAAGGTGCAAAAAAGATACCCGTGCTGGGACGACCCATCAAGCTGGGAGGAATTTACAATGCCAAAACTGATACTGCTATGATTGGACTGTCCCTGTGGTTAGAGGATACAATAGATCGACATAAGGACTGCGCGCCACAACCGTATACCCATTATGACTTTACGGCTCAAGATACCATCCGGACCAAAATGAACTTTCTCAGCGTTGGCCTAAACCTGGAACTCAGCTTTCTCTTTGGATTGATAAAAATTGACGCGTCCGGTAGGCGTTGCTGAAATTGCTAAATTTTTAGTTCAATTAGTTTATTAACTATTTACTATCATTGGGGACAATTCTGAGACCTGAGTAGAGTAAGTAAGCAAACAATGTACAGTGATCATACTTTAAATCTGTATGGCATGGGGAAATACTGTTGCCTGCTACTATTTGAAGGACTTAAAAAGTAGAAACCATGTTAACTGGAACCATATTGTTTGTAATTACATTAGATTTATAATCAATATTGCTTCAAACCATGCTTCAAACCATCTATTCTACCAAACTAAATTGTTATGGTTGATGTAAGTATTAAGTACTGCTTATTGCATCTACCACACATGTGCATTTTAGGAAAATATGTGACGGAGCACGGATCAAGTGTCCGCGATGTTAGAGTCAGCTTTAAGTATGAAATGAAGTCTCGATTTGAACAGTTGACAATGGACCAATTGGCGGCTGACAAAATAGAGTATCCAGAGCTTTTTGACAATCCAGATGCAACCCATGTCGTCACAGCTGTAGAATACGGTGCTAATGCTGTGTTTACACTAAACCAAAGAGTGCAGAATTCTTCTGACAT
Source organism: Trissonchulus latispiculum (assembly GCA_030248195.1). NCBI lineage: Eukaryota > Metazoa > Nematoda > Enoplea > Enoplida > Ironidae > Trissonchulus > Trissonchulus latispiculum. The sequence continues at coordinate 5,031 of JASAND010022754.1, read as the reverse complement.
TTCCAATACCAGAGGATCTCTTGGATGGATATGCAAAATGATACCACAGATTGTGTCAACAGGTAACACCTGGATAGATTGCGATTCTGTATGAGGGAACCCTGAAGTTTCCCCAGACAGCTGTCTTTTAAGATGGTGATTAGGATTTATTTTAGAAGACATCAACTTTGAACCATTACTCATTTATCACTTGGAGCGTTTTGAAATACAACTCCAAATTGTAGCGAAAGTGGTGAGAAAACAAGGAATAAGTGACTACAGCTCCGTCCTACAACCGGCGGCTGCTCTAAAATCACCACGTTTGCCAAATGTCAGTTAATGAAAGGATTAAATAATGAACTCAGCTTTTTCACATATTGTTGTAGGGACAGGAAAAGTGGAACTGCCAAAGGATTTTCCCGACACCAGTCGCATTGGAACTCAATACTTTGGAGATTTTAAAGTCAATAATTTTCCAACCAATTTCAATGAGACCTTAGAGTTGTTCAGTAAGCTGCCTTCTCTACTCGGGCCGAACGAGGAAAAAGCCGTACCCATCAATGCGTGGATCTATCCTCTGGGCTTGCTGGATTCGAAAGCACTGAAACAGTTTCGGGAAATTTCGCACGCTACTTCCTTGGAACTGGAAGATATTCAGCAAAACTTTTTAGACGTCGATTCAAGGACAAATGATTTGAAAACGTCTGGGATAGCTGGGCTATTTCCGTCAATTCATGGTCAGCTTCAGCAATTTCAGAATACTTTGAATAGATTCAAGTACCAGTTCAATAACGAAACCAAGAGTCTTCTTCCCAAAATTAGAATTATGGCAGAACAAGAGCAAACTCTTCTTGATAAAATTGACACATTGCAAAAGTCACCATTTAGTAAGGACGAATTGAACAATTTTATGGACGAAAAGAGTCAAGAGCAGATGTTTTTGACGGGATTTTTGATGTCAAAACCCGTGAAATTTGTGACAAAAGATAACTTACTGCAATTGGTTTATGGCACCACATCAAAGCTATGTACTATAATCTATACTATGCCAGTGGCACATAGTTACATAACGGATTTGGAAAGTTATCTAGACACTACAGGAACGACTACTCCTTTACCACAACACCAATCCACACCATGGTTCAAAAACACCACGATTTTACTTAATTGGTTCCAGAAAAGCGGTCAGTTTGCCAGCTTTGCGGCAGCCAATCAACCACTCAATGAAACCACCTTTGTTCAATCTGCTGATGTCGCAGAGGGAATCCCTGACGTGAAATTCTTTTGTTACCGCGAAAAGGCACATGAGAAAGAGACATTTTCGCCGCCCTCAGAGCCAACGGATCTTTCAGCCACTGTTAGTGGTACAACAATAGTTGCTGTTTGGAAACCGCCTGCACAAGGACAGGAAAGTGTGACCGGGTACAGGATTGAGCATGAAACAAATGGCGAAACAAGTTTTGTGGAAGTTACAGGTCTAACGACAGAGCTGCCAAACCTCAAGCGTGGTTTGCATAGCATCACTGTATCCGCTAAAACATACTATGGATACGGGCCACAAACAGCTGTACTTTCCTTGAAAGTATAAATAACTTTTCTGTCTGTTACTCAGGCAATGACAGTTATGAGAGGAAGTTAGAGGTTCTGTATTCGTTCTGTACTAAGACATGTGGTGTCGAGATAACAAAGACTTGAGAACCACTTATATATTTGTATTTCTGCTTATATTATATTGTATAAAATATAAATATAAACTATTATATTGTACAGTAAAATACAATAGATATTGTAGAAACTCTATTAAATGAATGAAATGAATGGAGCAACTGACCCCAGAAACTCAGCTAAACCTCTACTTTTCTGAACTGAAGTGCAACAGCCTGTTCGTTGTCATACCATATCACGTCACAGCAAACCGTTCCTTCATGGCTGTAATGCCAAGAGTTAAATTCCCAATGGGCTTCAGTGCGTCCAGCTGCCCAATTTTTTTCGGACGCTTCCTAGTGAGCAATGCTTTTTCACTCCTAAATTAGCTTGATGATGAACACTAATGCACACTGTGAAGAGACGGCCAAGTGAATATTACGTCCATCTCTGGCTCCGACAGTCCGAGGTTCGAATCCCCGCCGGCACAAGGCTTTCACAACTCCCTTTGAGCAAGACTGTGCACGTATCGGTTCGCCGTGAGCTCTAGCCAAACCAGCCGTCCGTCCTCTATTGGTCGGTAAATGGGTACCACCACGGTGGGACGGTAACAGGACTCCGTGTAGAAGGGCCGAGGCCCTTCGACGGATGAAGTCAACGTATGAGGTGACACGCCTGGCGGAAATTGAAACCGCCAACACTCCTTGTCTTATGGCAGGACGGAGATATCTCCAGGACCTTTCCCTTCTTTACTAACAGATTGCTCGATCATTGATCGACAAGTTTTAATATATGCTGTGCATCCTAGCAGCATTTGTACCGAAGCTAATTCAAGGTAAGCCAAAAGTTTAACATCCAGAGATCCAATTGCTTATTATCGTTTTATTCTTTATTCGAAATGTTTTGCAGCTTTGCTTTGTCATTTTGATTGTACAAGCCTTACAGGGGACCTGCATCAAATGTTAAATAGTGTAGAACATGTAACGACAAATTTTGTACTTGGAACCGGGAACCGCAAGCTAGAACCGGATCTGGAACCGGAACCGGAACCGGTTTTGAAAATTAGAACCGGCCCGGCTCCACATCTAGGTGACACTTCTGACTGAGATTTAGGGAAAAGGTCCTGGAGATATCTCCGTCCTGCCATAAGACAAGTGTGTTGGCGGTTTCAATTTCCGCCAGGCGTGTCACCTCATACGTTGACTTCATCCGTCGAAGGGCCTCGGCCCTTCCACACGAATCCTGTTACCGTCCCACCGTGGTGGTACCCATTTACCGACCAATAGAGGACGGACGGCTGGTTTGGCTAGAGCTCACGGCGAACCGATACGTGCACAGTCTTGCTCAAAGGGAGTTGTGAAAGCCTTGTGCCGGCGGGGATTCGAACCTCCGGACTGTCGGAGCCAGAGATGGACGTAATATTCACTTGGCCGTCTCTTCACAGTGTGCATTAGTGTTCATCATCAAGCTAATTTAGGAGTGAAAAAGCATTGCTCACTAGGAAGCGTCCGAAAAAAAATTGGGCAGCTGGACGCACTGAAGCCCATTGGGAATTTAACTCTTGGCATTACAGCCATGAAGGAACGGTTTGCTGTGACGTGATATGGTATGACAACGAACAGGCTGTTGCACTTCAGTTCAGAAAAGTAGAGGTTTAGCTGAGTTTCTGGGGTTTCAGTTGCTCCATTCATTTCATTCATTTAATAGAGTTTCTACAATATCTATTGTATTTTACTGTACAATATAATAGTTTATATTTATATTTTATACAATATAATATAAGCAGAAATACAAATATATAAGTGGTTCTCAAGTCTTTGTTATCTCGACACCACATGTCTTAGTACAGAACGACTACAGAACCTCTAACTTCCTCTCATAACTGTCATTGCCTGAGTAACAGACAGAAAAGTTATTTATACTTCTCAAGGATAGTACAGCTGTTTGTGGCCCGTATCCATAGTATGTTTTAGCGGATACAGTGATGCTATGCAAACCACGCTTGAGGTTTGGCAGCTCTGTCGTTAGACCTGTAACTTCCACAAAACTTGTTTCGCCATTTGTTTCTTGCTCAATCCTGTACCCGGTCACACTTTCCTGTCCTTGTGCAGGCGGTTTCCAAACAGCAACTATTGTTGTACCACTAACAGTGGCTGAAAGATCCGTTGGCTTCTGAGGGCGGCGAAAAATGTCTCTTTCTCATGTGCCTTTTCGCGGTAACAAAAACAATTTCACGTCAGGGATTCCCTCTGCGACATCAGCAGATTGAACAAAGGTGGTTTCATTGAGTGGTTGATTGGCTGCCGCAAAGCTGGCAAACTGACCGCTTTTCTGGAACCAATTAAGTAAAATCGTGGTGTTTTTGAACCATGGTGTGGATTGGTGTTGTGGTAAAGGAGTAGTCGTTCCTGTAGTGTCTAGATAACTTTCCAAATCCGTTATGTAACTATGTGGGCCACTGGCATAGTATAGATTATAGTACATAGCTTTGATGTGGTGCCATAAACCAATTGCAGTAAGTTATCTTTTGTCACAAATTTCACGGGTTTTGAGCATCAAAAATCCCGTCAAAAACATCTGCTCTTGACTCTTTTCGTCCATAAAATTGTTCAATTCGTCCTTACTAAATGGTGACTTTTTTGCAATGTGTCAATTTTATCAAGAAGAGTTTGCTCTTTTCCTGCCATAATTCTAATTTTGGGAAGAAGACTCTTGGTTTCGTTATTGAACTGGTACTTGAATCTATTCAAAGTATTCTGAAATTGCTGAAGCTGACCATGAATTGACGGAAATAGCCCAGCTATCCCAGACGTTTCAAATCATTTGTCCTTGAATCGACGTCTAAAAAGTTTTTGCTGAATATCTTCCAGTTCAAAATAACGTGCGAAATTTCGAAACTGTTTCAGTGCTTTCGAATCCAGCAAGCCCAGAGGATAGATCCACGCATTGATGGGTACGGCTTTTTCCTCGTTCGACCCGAGGAGAGAGACGGCATCTTACTGAGACAACCCCAAGGTCTCATTGAAATTGGTTGTTAATTTATTACGACTTTAAAATCTCCAAATGGAAAAAAAATCTGCGACTGGTGTCGGGAAAATCCTTTGGGAGAACGAATTTTCCTGTCCCTACAACATATGTGAAAAAGCTGAGTTCATTATTTAATCGCTGGCATTAACTGACATTTGGCAAACGTGGCCGATTTTCGAGCAGCCGCAGAGGGTTGAACGGAGCTATAGTCACTTTATTCCTTTGTTTTCTCACCACTTTCGCCGCAATTTGGAGTTGTATTTCAAAACATCTCCAAGTCATAAATGAGTAATGGTTCAAAGTTGATGTCTTCTAAAGCTAAATCCTAATCACCATCTTGGAAGACAGCTGTCTGGGGAAACTTCAGGGTTCCCTCATACA
>JASAND010022752.1:0-27263 GCA_030248195.1 Trissonchulus latispiculum | reverse complement strand
TGGAGCTTGAATTTAATTAAGTTGAAAAGCTTGAAAAACCAGCTTCAATTGCGAAAAATGTGATGTGTTGTTACAGGAATTTATTATGTCCATATTTTTCTTTATAGATTGATCGTATCCCGTTTAGTGGGAATCTTTGGATCAGCTGAAGGCACTCCCTGAAGACATACGTTCTAAGGGCGCTGTCATCATCTACTCAGATGAATTTGAGAGGCACTCCCAGATAGAGCCTTTCATGGCCAAAAGCCAAACCGTACCCGTAAGATATCCTCATGTTCATTGAGTTTTACTTTTACTGAGAAAGATGAGAACTTGGTTTATTTAAACAGCTGTCTGTTTGTTTTTGTCATGTTTTTGTTATTTATGTTTGTTCTTTTTACTTACGAGCTCCAGCGCGTGGAGAAGTACGGGAGCGGCTGGTGGCAGATAAAGAATGAGGTCTACCCCGCCAAGAAGGGGAGGCCAACTGGAGGTGAAGTGCCGAAAGAGGAGCTAGCCAGGATTATGGCCCTCCCAGCGCTGGAAAGAGAGGTCAGCAGAAAAGTGGGGAAGGTGTTTAGGAAAATGCTTCCTTGAGCCAACGGCTTCGAGGCCTTTCGGGACCGCATGCCCATTGGTCCAATTAAGGTCCCCGCATTGAGCTTTCTGAATTTGAACATTTTTAGCAGGAACCATGAACATCGCCCGTTCGCCATAGTACGACGTTTCATCCTGCAAAAGTAGCGAACCCTGTGGGGAATTTTTGAGATATGGATGTTCACAGCAATCGCGGTTTCTCTGTATATGGTGGTTTTGGACTAAATATGTACTTTGGCACAACTAATCCGGAACAATGGCACGCATGCTGTAGTTCGCGCATTACGCTCAGTAGCGCGTAATAGGGGTCAAAATAGGCCAACGGAAAGGGCGAACTCAAAGTTAGGGAGGGAAGCTCCATCCACGAGATAATCCGTTGGTAGGCTACGGTTTTAGGCAATTTGCAGAAATTTTTTAGCAACGTTGTCATGCTTTAGGGAAAATTAAAACATTTTACGGCCAGGAACAAACTGTAAAATTGCACTTGCTCCCTTTGCTGCAGTGTACGTTGAAATTTCGGATCGGAAAGTTCACCTTATTATAACCTGCAATGGGAGCACCTTCGCAGCCGGAGGGGGGACTAGGTGAAAAAACTCATGGTTCTGTGCTCATCGTTTTTACTTTGAGATAGTTAGTATTATATTGAGGGTGCCATAACACTCTAAGTAGCACATCCATGTTTTAAACCGAAATGCCTGGTCAAGTCGTAAAACCGCTGTCAATGTCAAAATTAATCATAAATTATACTTCTAAATTAAAACCTTAAATTATTACCCTAAATCCGTCCACAGAAAATCAAGTTTCTCGGAGCTCATTCTTTCAATTTCTGTGAAAAATTTTCTAAAGACAGTCTCAAAGATCACATTTCGAAACTTTTCTACACAAAGTTTTCAAGGAAAAAATTCACTTAAAATATAATATCTTTCAATCATCTGTCAGAAAATGCTGCTATTCGAAAGTTTTCCATTCAAAATTGTGCACAGACAATTTTTCACCGAAACATTTCATTCCAAATTCAAATTCATTCAAACATCAGTCACAAAGCCACCAGAAAACGTCATTCAAAAATCACCAATTTTCAAACATCAGATATATATTCTACCAAAACATTGGATTTTCTAAACTGTTCACGGTATCTGTCGACAATGGTTTTCAAATTGGTTTCAATTATTGATTATTCTGTAAAATCTAGATGGAGTGAGAAACCTAACGCTTACTTCAAGTTCACGATGCTGGCAGATGATTATGATGATGATAAGGTGATGCCATATTGAAAATGAATGCATACCGGATTCATGACAAATATAAAGCAACACCGATATGCAAATTAGATATGAAAACTGTCATGGATGAAAACGTATGCAAATTAGCCCGGTTACTAAATACACCGTCAATCACATTTCACATATTTCAATCATAAGCATCATCATCCTTGTTGATCATGGTAGCTTCTTCATCTGCTGTAGGTCGCATCATCGTCATCATCATCATCATGCTAAATTTAATCGGTTTAATCCAAGATAATTTTCACCTTAATCTCCAATTTGCAATATCCGATCGCGTCCCTTTCTCCGGTTATCTGCTGGCCCAACTGAAGGCGTTACTGGAACACGTTAGGGCCAAGGGAGCCGTTATGATCACTGTTCGGCAATCCGCATAGATGATCATATTGATCCCGCCTTGGCCAAAAATACGCAAGTTGAAGTAAGCAATTGCGTCAAATTGCTTCAAAAATTTTCTTTGCATTGAGTGAACAACCATTGTTTCTGACTATATTCCTTGATTCTGATTATATTTGTTTGTTTTTACGTTGCTGCTTCAGTATGACTACCAGCGGAAGGCAAGCGGCTATCATCGGCTTCGGGCTTCATGCTGATTGCAAATGAAGTCCTTGTTCACAGAGGAAGACCTACTAGGGGCGAACTCCCTGAGGAGGAAGTCATTCGCCTGTTGATTATGCCACTGGATGGCCTGGAGCTGCGCCGAAAGTAGGGAAGGTAGTTCGCACTTATCGTCCCTTACGTCAATGGCTTCTTCTTCTTGGAGGTCTCAAACTGACCGCAAAGACATTGGCCCTCACACCGTCCCCCCGGAATTGCGCTACTGCACTCGCAGAAAATACAGAGGTGGAGGGAGGTATTACGGGTAGCAGGAATCTCCACCCCGCCTATGGATATTGGGGATCCAATGGCAAATCCTTCGGTCTTCACTATGAAGACTGCGGGCTGATGTCCTTTAACTATTGTCACTATGCCAGTGGTTAGTTAAAGTTTCCGTTGACTAACTTTTGAATTTCCTTAATCAGTATTTTCAATATCAATATCATCAATAATAATAATAATAATGTCGATAATTAATATCAATATTTCAATCAATGTATCAAATTCTGTTTACAGTTTCCTTTTTTACATGCCTTTTTTGCCATTAATGCCATTTTTTTGCCATTAATGCCATTTTTTGCTACGTTTAATTTTAGAGCCTGTATCAAAGGTCTGGTTCATTATACCAGACCTTCACAGCGTGGATAAGTTAATCAGACTTTGCCCTTCAGCATGCAAAAATGCACAGAGCAGAAAGATCTTGCCTACGTTGGACCGGTTGCGGCAGGAAGAGATCCGATTCTACCGGCTGGAGCAGCGTGTGGGAGACCTGGTGGTCACATTTGAAATGCTGACCACTTCAGACGCGCAATGCAGCCACCAACTCCCACACGGATGCTAACGCCCTATTTAAAGAGTTTGCGGAGAAAACTGCAATCCTCCAAAATTATGATCCGAATGCGCGAAGAATGCGTTCTCAGGACAAACTGCACAGAAGCGTGCGAGGAGCAAAAGAAGCGCACAGACAATAAGAAGCACTATGAAACTCGTTGCATATTCCGATACCTACTTCCAACCGAGTCTCCGACCATCCGGAATAAACGCCTGGAACATCAGGATTCTACAATCTAAGCAAATTCTACGTCTAAGCTTCTACAATGTAATCTAAATGTTCGTGCTATTTTTGGAAGCTATTAATTTTATCCAACTGTATTCGTATAGAAATGGAGAAAACAAAACTTTAACTCTTACCGGTGATGATGTTGATGATGATGATGATAATGATTATGATGATGATGAGGTGATGACAATGGCACCCTGCAGTTTGGCATAGAAACTGATAAAAATGACAAAATTAGTTACTATAAATCCACTTCGACATGCAAAACGACTTGCTCGTATGCAAAATAACTGGATATGCAAATGATTTAGCTGGATATGCAAATGATTTTTGGTCAGATATATTGGGAGCACGATCTATCGACAATTTATTTTCCAAATGCTTCTTATCTGAATCATCTATGCCATTCTCATCATCATCTTATCATTCTCTCATCATCAAGAATCCTCAATGGAAGTTTGCATAAGTATTTGAGCGATTTATCGAACCAAAATTGTTTTACTTACGGTGCTGGTATCGCTTTGTGTAAATTCGACCCTACAAGCTTCAATTTTTTATGAAAGTGGATGAAACTTTTCAAATACATTATTTTCGTGCTCTTTAACATTCTGGGACCAGTCCCGTATTTTTAGGTGCAAAGATAAGAAAGTTTTGGTTTTCGCCCTTATTCTCTCAGTACATAATCGCTACACCGGATTGGTTGCCATGGCTGGAAAGAGGGCACCAAAATGAACATTTTTGCTTTAACAACTTTTGAGCTACCTCTAGTGGTTAAGGCAGTACAAGCCAGAAACTACTTTTGGGGTCAAAAAATGGCCATTTTGAGGAAATCGGTTTTTTCAAAATTACTGCCAAATCATACAGACAATTTTGGCTGATTTATACTCAGTCGATACACCGTCCAATTGCGCATTTTATCAATACCTATTCGCTGGAGTTCGTTGCTTTTAAGCTGGAGAATTCGCAGAAAAACCATTTCGGCAAAATTCCGATTATTTTGTTTTGAACATTGATTTCTCAAAAACTACCCAATGCATTCGCGTGATTTTTGGCTGAATGAAAATTCGCCCTATTGCAGAGGGACATTTTTCTTGGTTTGAGCTAAAACAGTTCCAGTTGTGAGAAAACTAAATAGAAAGTTGCGAAATTTCGTGTCATCGCGCATTTGCCGGATTTTCTGGAGTATTGAGACTTGCTGAGCCAAATCCAAAAAAATGTCCCTCGGCCCACATATCCTTCATATCATGGCACAAGAAGAAGTTTTGGCCGATTCTTCAGTTTTGAGAAATCGATGTTCAAAAATTTTTGGTCTATATTCAGTCTGTCAGATATCAGTATGTCGGCAATTGTTTGCTATTTTTTTGCCAATTTTGCTAGTTTCTTAAGCTCATGTTAATGTACAGATTATAAGCTTTAAAACGATGTATAAAGCTATTTCCAACTCTCAAAATTGCGAAAGTTATAGCGTTTTGAAAAGTCACGACAAAAGCACTGCACAAAAGGATACCAGCACCTTAAGGTGGTGATTCCTTTTGGGCACATATTGTTGCTTGGCGGCGTAAATCAAGATGAAATTTGATGAAACTTTCTGAAATAAGTTCTTTTAGCGTTCTAACACCCTCCGCGCAATCCCGATTCAAAAATTCGAGATTTCCGGTCAGGGTGGTGTTTCCCAATTTCTGAACGTTTGGCAGCTGCTATACAGTTATGACTATATTCATTCGAAAGATCTCATTGAGCTTCACATTTTTGCTTTTTAAAGTAAGTTTCTAGCTTTTCTCTACCGTGAGATATAGCCGATTTTCTTGTTTTGGCGTCGAAAACTTGTTATTTTTGCAGAAATCAAATTATCCAACATTTTTTGAACTACGCAAGCCGTAAAATCAAACTAAGGGCGTCGATCTGAAGGTCTCACAGGGACAAATTATCCGACGCATGATCGTCTTCCAAATACTATCCTGTAGGCTGCTATCATAAAAAATGTAGTTTTTGCAAAACACGACCAATTTTTTTCGAAAGACTGTGGAGCATTCACCATGCAAGTTGGAGGGCTGCTACTGAACAAATGTGTTCTGCACAAATATACCCAGGGACGATTTTTTAGTTGCCCCGATTACTGCTCTCTAGCTAAAGTAATCGTTTGACAAATTTGGAAAAAGTAGGCAAAATACAGGTTACGCACACATTTCAGCTTATTTCTCTATAACGAAGAGCGATTTCACAATAAATAAAAAATCGTCCCCAGCTATTTGATGGAGGTATCGAATGATATAATGGATGTCTCACGAAAAAATTTACTTCAGTCTGCAAAAATTCTGGAAAATTATACTTCTTCTAAAATGTGTTAAAAATATTTTAGAAAAGCAACATTAGTTTCGTGGCATGCATTAAAAAGAGAAAATGTCAAGCTACATTTTGATATAAAAATGGCTTCATAACTCCAAGTAATGAATGAGTAATAATGGTGTAAACTTTATGTGACCAAAGGGAATCACCACCTTAAGTGCCGGTTTAGTTACCAGACAGCAAACCGGTAGTTAACACTTATATGAACTCTTCTTGGTTGTACGTTGTACGTCAAAAAGTTCTGGGGGGGGGGGAAAATGGCTGTGGGGGGATACCCCCCTCCAATTACACCTATGCTCTCAGCGTCCTGGGAGATGGGCTTATTCTAGGGGGGGCCTCCCATAAACACCCCCCAAAAAGGTGGGTGTGCCTTTTGGTAGCAATTTTTGCCCTGAAATAATTTCTCAGAAGGCCAAATGTTCAAAAATTTTCTGGCTTCACTGGAGTTTTTCAGTCGATTTTTGCCTATTCAAGCGCTATTTTTGGACGGATTTATTTTAGGACCAAAAAAGTTAGCTAAATTTGGCCGAAAATGGTCAGTTTTTTGAAAAAATTTTCTAAAATTTTGACAAAATCGCTTTAAAACGGTGCAAAAACCCCTAAAACGTGGAAAACAGGCCTTATTTTGAAGAAAAAAGAGCTATATTACAGAAAATTTTGCATTTTTTGGCCATTTTTCGAAATTTCTGAGATCCGAATTCTGGGGGGGGGTTGGGGGTACCCCCCATCCCATCCAACTTTCGGCTGCCCCCGAACCCTTTTTTGGGCTTCCCTCCACTAATTATAAGGTGCCCAAAATAAGACAAATTTTAAGGGTTCTTGGTCTAAATTTTCAAAATTTCCGGGTTCGCCACTTTTGGTCTTCCCTGCCCTACAAGTCCTGCCCTACAAGTGAAGGGGGGGGGGCTCCCCACCCACTTCTTTGGCCTAGAAAAAACTATATATATGAACCGTATCCTATATACGTATGTATATATATTCTGATTTTGATTTGTGTTTAGGTTTGAATTGTACATTATCCGGAGGATCCGGTTTCGTATTTGTATCATGCAGGGTCATTTTCTAAAGCTGCATTGTGATTGTACTGTCAGATGCTGTAGCAGTTTTTTCTAAACATTGCAGCTTTGGAAAATCTCTTTTGCATGAACCTATACCACATATTCTGGATTATCCTGAACAATCCCAGCTTCTGCTTTCTGATTTCTGCTGTACATTAGGTATGTACGGTGTTGTATGTAGTTTGTAATTATATATTATTAATTTATTGTGTAAAATTTCATTATTGTAATTTTATATAAAAATATGTCGTATATGTTACATACGCAATTATTATTTACATTGTTCCGGAATTTTGATAAGAAACAGTATTTGGTGGCGAACTTGTAGAGACAGCGAAGCCGGTTATTTCTGTACATAAGTACCATTTTCAGCCGTTTATGAAGACATTACAGATTGTTTTAACATTAATTTTGAGATTCTGAGGCACAAAGAATGAACGGAAGCAAAGATAATGTCAATACATATATACAATCCTGGGAGTACCTGAAAACATAATAAACCCCCTCCCATTCCAACTACATAGAAAGTAAAATCTAATAAATAGCGTAAACTACATACGTAACACCATACATACCCAATAATGCAGAGATCAGACGACATTAAATGTTCTGGATTGTAGATAATCCAGGATATGAATATGTGGTATATAAGTTCATGCAAAAGAGACTTTCCAAAGCTGCAATATTTAGAAAAACTGCAACAGCATCAGGCACTATAATGCAGCCTTAGAAAATGACCCTGCATGATACAAATACGTAAGCGGATCCTCCGGATAATGTACAATGGAAACCTAAACACAAATCAAAATCAGAATACGTATATATATGCGTATACAAGGTTCATATATATATATATACGTATATATGTATATATATATATTTCTGGCTTTTAAAACCCTTGAAATTTGGCATTTTCTGGATATCTATATAGTGAGTGGGAGGAAGCCCAAAAATGTGGGAGGGGGAATTACCATAAAAATGCCCAATTCTTGGCCAAGTTTCGCGCCTTCAGCGAAAATACCCCCGGGCCGGGGCCCCCTGGGGGGGCTGCCCCCCCAATTACACCTATGTAGGTCTGTTGCGGTTCCTATTTTTTCGAGACATTCCTATTTATTCCTATTGTCAGCCGAAATTCCTATTTTTTCCTATTTTTTGTATTTGACCAGTGTAAAGTGTAAATTTTCATTGACATCTTGATTATTTTTGTTGAACAGAACACAATATTTTCTTTAAACTTTGAACGACAAAATAAATTTTTTAGAAAAATTTTGCGCCTTCGGCGCAACTGTTTTCCTTGTTTTTAAAACGTCATCGTTTCACCTTTGCTTATATTAGTCCTCCAACTTACACTAGATATATATTATATACCTTGGCTGGTATATACATATATTTTCTTTGGGTTACTCAATTCTTCGTGTGAAAATTACAAGCTTTATACGACCGTGGCCACAACATTTTCCTGTTATAAATTCTTCGTTATATATGAGCCAGCAGGGATTAAATTAAATTCATATTCCCAAAATGTTTGGTAATTGGGCCTACGTACGTACTTCGTAATATAAATATGCTGTGCTCGTTGCATATCCACACTAGTTTTACTCATACGTTAACCATGGGTGTTAGTGTTTAGTTCTACCATTTTAGAAATGGTAGATTCCATCCAACCCAAAGATAACGAATTACAAAAAACCCACTTTTCTCCGGTTGTCCCTTCCGGTGCCCATCCCGGGTTTAACCCAGATTAAATTCAAAAGGTTTAAGGTGTATTCATAGTTCCAAACGCAAGCATACGCCCGTAGGTAAGATTCTGCATGCGTTAGTGAGCATGACTATGTTACAATTAAGGGAGGGAGCCCCAAATTTGGGGGGGAAACAAACAAATACATATTATATATATAAGAAATATAACTGCGCCGCAGGCGAAATTTTTTAAAAATTTGTGAAATTTATTGAAATTATGCTTAATTTTCACTCAAAATATGCATATAAACAGTTGAAAAATTTTTCTGGGGGGGGCCCGGAATGTCAAAGGAGGGGGCCCAAATCGCAAAGGGGGGCCCCGGGCCCCTCCCCTGGATCCGCCACTGCAACCGATCTGGCCCTCCACCTCAAAGCGAGACCTATATATTCAAAGCGATTTTAGCATTTTTTCGCTAATCTTGGTAGTTTTTTTAAATTTGGAATTTGTGAGTAAAATGTTTCGACAATTCAGGTTACGGGTTTGAAAATTTTTAGGAATGGGGGCGATTCAGACGAAAACTTTCTTGTAAAAAATCGGAAAAAACCGGAATAATATTGTCAACTACAAATTTTTTCCAAATTTTCCGGATGTCTGAAAAAATCGGAATTTCGAGAAAAACCAAAAAATGTAAGAAAAATACGTTAAAAATCGGAATACTGGAAAAGTTGCACAAAAATCGGAAAAATCTCCAGAAAAACTCGGAAAAAATTTGGTAAACAACCGGAAAAGTTGCACAAGAAATGGGAATAATTATATACAAAAAAATCGGAGGAAAATGCAACAAATTTTTTCCGATTTTTTCGAAAGCCCAGCCCCCCCCAACACACCCAACGGTCAAGGTCGTCAGTGGCGGATCCAAAATTTTGAAAAGGGGGGCCCGCTGAAAAATTTACTGGGGGGTAACCTAATTTTTCCGGGGGGGGGGGTAAACATTTGCTTTTTCCAGCTTTTTTAACAATTTTTTGCCCAGCCACACCTATGATTTTAACATTAGACAGTGGTTTTAAACTCAAAAACTTGATTGCCCACATGTTTCCAAGTCCAAAATAAGGTCAATATTGAGTCATAAGATCCATAATACAGTTAAAAACGTGTATTTCTCATAATAATAAACAGTTCAAGCCAAAAATTTAGACATTTTTGAAAATTTTTTCAAAATTTACCCTAAAAATCATAGGTGTACCACCTGTTTGGGTTGGGAGGGGGGAGTAGAAGCAGTAGCGGCGCCAGGATTTTTTGAAGGGGGTGGGCCGCCCGACCCAAAAATCCGGCGACCTTTTTTTGGGAAATCCAAAATTTTAGCCAAATTTTAGCAAACTTTACCTTCATTTTCCAAAACTTTTCTCAAATTTTAGCAAAAATTTTTCGATTTTTTGCAAAAATTTGCCGATTTTTGAAAAAAATTTCTTAAAAACACTCAAATTATGCATATAAACAGCTGAAAAAATTTTCAAGGGGGGGGCCCTGACACCCCAAAGGGAGGGGCCCAAATCTCAAAGGGGGGGGGCCGGGGCGCCCCCGGGCCCCCCCCCCTGGCTCCGCCACTGAGTAGAAGGTCCAAATTTGGCTCGGGGGACCCCACCAAAATCCGAAATTTGGGGAGGGGGACCCCCCTAAACTGTACCCAAGTTTTCTTGGCTAAAAATGCTCCTTTTTCGATGTACAGTACATTAAACATACTCAAAAGCTTCTGTCAATAGTTTTCGTATGCGAAAATAGGGAATAGTTGAGGTCGAGTAGGGGGGAGGGGGTCTGGCCTCTCCGTGGGGGGGGAGTCTCACAGGGGGGAAACTGTAGCCTGGTACACCTATGCTAAAAATACCCAATTTTTTCCATTTTTCGCGCCTTCGGCGCGACTAGGCCCCCCCCCCCCCCCCCCCCCCGTTGGGGGGGACGTCCCCCCCAAAACGTTTTGGGGGAAGGTTGTAAAAAGGCTTGGGGGGGCTACCCCCCAACCCCTCCCCCCACCTTACACCTATGCCCATAGTTTCCCTAGGGGGGGGGGGGGTTGGGGGGGTATCCCCCCCAAAATTTTCGGCCAACTTTACCCCCTTCAGATTTTTTGACTATCCCTTCCCCCACTTTTGGTTACCCCCGAACTCCCCCCCAGCACTTTTTGGGGCCAAAAAGTTAGCTAAATTTTGCTAAAAAATGGTCATTTTTTGAAATTTTTTTCTCAAATTTTGGCTTAAAATCGGTTTAAAACGGTGTAAAAACGCCTAAAACGATAAAAACAAGCCTTGTTTTGACAAAAAAAGAGTTAAAATAAAGAAAATTTTGCGATTTTAGGCAATTTTTTATATTTTCTGTAGTCCGAATTATGGTGGGGGGGGTTCGGGGGGGGGGGTACTCCCCATCACATTTCGGGGGTCGACCACCAAATTTTCGAAGTTTGCCCCCCCCCAACCAAAATTTCCAGGGAAACTATGCCTATGCCTATGATGACACCCCCAAAAATTTTGAGAAAATGACACCCTGAGATTCTGCATTTTTGGCCAGTTTGTGAAATTTCTGGGGTTCAAAGTCTGGAGTGGTGGTGGTGCGGTACCCCCTTACCCTGCCCCCGAGACTCAAAGTTCCAGGGAGTCTCTATCAGACATGTGCAGGAGGGGAAGTTCTGGGGGGGGTGAAGGGCGGCCGAAGGCCGCCGAAAAACCGGATTTTTCCGGTTTTTTACCGGAAAAATCCGGATTCTGGGGGGGGTGAGCTCAGGTCTTGGGGGGGGGTGAAAACACCCCACCCCCCCCCCCAAGCACACGTATGGTCTCTATACCCCCTCGTTACCGATGCTCCTACTCCCCGTCCAACGGCATTCATGACTAGCTACTTGTTGGCTTCTTATCAGAAAAGAGCAGTATTCGGATATTTCGAATTTCATTACTACGCAAGCCAATGTAGTCATTTTTAAAAACTACGCTGTTGCGTAGTTTTCGTAGTTGCACCAATTGTTTGCGTAGTTCTTTTTCTTCCGTCAGGTTGACAGACATGGTTGTACGTTGTACGTCAAAAATTTCTGGGGGGGGGGGAAATGGCTGTGGGGGGGATACCCCCCTCCAATTACACCTATGCTCTCAGCGTCCTGGGAGATGGGCTTATTCTAGGGGGGGCCTCCCATAAACACCCCCCAAAAAGGTGGGTGTGCCTTTTGGTAGCAATTTTTGCCCTGAAATAATTTCTCAGAAGGCCAAATGTTCAAAAATTTTCTGGCTTCACTGGAGTTTTTCAGTCGATTTTTGCCTATTCAAGCGCTATTTTTGGACTAAAGACGAACTTTTTTGGCGATTCCTATAAAAATAGCGCAATTTTTTGCATGTTTTTAGAAAAGTTTGAAAAAATTTTCGCCCCTTCCCCAAGAATGACTCGCCCCCCGAGCCGAGGCCCCCCCAAAGAGTCCCATCCAAGAAAAACTCCCTGAGTCCAGGGGATGCCAGTCTCCTTTTAGACAGAATTGGTTTTCCCGTGATCCCCAGGTCTACTCCCTCCAGGGAGCTTGGAGCTCGCTACTCGCTCCATCCTATCCTAATTATATACGGGTCGGAGGTTTTCCCCTATGCTAAACTGGTTCTTGCACAGGATAGGTGCAAGAGATGACCGCTTCTGTTCCCACTGACCGGGCACTGAAGACACGCAATCTTAGAGTGCCCGCAGCGGGAACTTCCCTGGCGTCTCCACCTTGGTATATACTAACTAACCCATCCGTGGAAGTCCTCTGGGAAAACCCCAGAGCGGTGATTGCCTATCTTTGGGGATGCGGCCGATTTTGATTTTGACGCGCCAGGATTTTGAAAAGGGGGAGTCCTAGGCAATATGTAAGGGGAGGTCTGGGGGGCCGCCCCCCAGAAGTTGAAGAATTTTTGCATGTTTTGCATGTTTTGCGTGTTCAAAAATGGTACATTGAATATATATTTAATCCTTGCAAAAAGTATATATATAAATCATCTCGCCGAAGGCGTGAAAATTTTTTGAAATAGTTGGTTTCGCCATAAAATAGCAAAAATGTTCCATTTTGTCACTCCAAAAGGGGGGGTCTAGACCCCTTGAACCCCCCTGGCTGGGCTTATTCTATGAAATTTTTCTTGGGGGTCTGTTTGGGGGGGCCCTCGAGGGGGCGAGTCAGTCTTGGGGGGTCAGTCAGTCAGTCAAAATTTTTTCAAACATTTGACATTCGACACTGCATTCGAAAATTTTCGAAAAATTACAAAAATGTAGTGAAAAATTGCTGAAATTCGAATTTTTTCAAACATTTGACATTCGACACTGCATTCGAAAATTTTCGAAAAATTACAAAAATGTAGTGAAAAATTGCTGAAATTCGCTTAATCATATACCTTAAAAATCGCTAAAATCAGCTGGATATTGAGAAAATTTTGCTAACCCATCCCCCAAATCAACTTTTTTGATCCCCCCTCCCTCAAATCAACTTTTTCCGACCCTCCCCCTCCCCTTTTTTTGCCAGACCCCTCCCCACTTTTTCGCTGGCCGCACAGATGGCTAGTACGTCGTTGTCTATATATATACGTATATATATATATATACGTATATATATGTTGCGTGCAATTTTGAAAATGCACCATGTTTCCGTGCAATTTTGAAATTGCATGGTCTTATCGTGCAATTGTAAAATTGCACGGAAACTGCCGTGCAATTTTGAATTGTATGGAGTTTCCGCGCAATTTTAAAATTGCACAGGCGAAAGCGTGCAAGATTGAAATAAAAAATTTCAAGCCTCTGGTTTTAATTGGTGCAAATGGTGCAAATTTTCGTGTTGAGAGTTAACATTTATACAAACAAATTAAACCAGAGCAGGGTTTTCTTCAAAACGGCCAGTGGTCATTTTAGTGGACAAGCTTAGGATTGAATGGGCAAATTTAAACTTATGATTGAGTGGGCAAATTTAGAGATCGGTGGCATACCTGAACGGGAGGTCAAATTCACTGACCCTTGTGGAAGCAAATTTGGCTACCCCTTGTGAGAGCGATTTTTCTTAGGGGTACTTTTTAAAGCGATTTTTGAGCGATTTTTGCCATTGTTTGACAAAAACAGCGATTTTTTAGCCAAAACGCGTTTTTTGGACGTTTTTTAGCTAAAAATAGTAATTTTAAGTGAAAAATTCCGGCGAAGCCGGAAAATTTTTGGAAATTTTAGTCGTAAAACCTAATTTTTGGGCAATTTTCTGCCCCTTGTGGCCAATTTTCTTACCCCTTGTGGGAGCAATTTCGCGACCCCTTGTGGGCGACTTCGCCGAGGGGGGGAAATTTCCCCCCCCTTTCCTTTCCCCCCCCCTTGTCCACCTGTGATCGGTGGGCAAAATACAAAATTTTGCTAAGCGATTTTTAACTTTAATTTTAACTTTGCTTTAATTAATAACGTTTTATTCCATACCATCGAATTTCCTGTCGTTCTCTTTAGTTGTGCCTTAAGCAATCTTAGTTTTTATACAATGCAGGGTTCTTATACATATTAACTGGCTTTTTCCTAGGGAAAAATTTCTGGGGGGGGTCCCCCCCCCAGGTCTGGGGGGCTCGGATTTCTGGGGGGGGGGAAGAAAATTTTTAGAAAAATGTCTAAAAATAGCTATTTTTTGCTGCTGAGCTAAAAATTCACTATTTTTAACTTAAATTTAAGCTTAAAACAGCTAAAAAATGCTTAAAAATAGGTAAAAATCCGGCGAAGCCGGAAAAAATTTTCAAAATTTGCCCTAAAATCCCTATTTTTCCGGGCACTTTAGGGTAGGGGGGGGGGGGGTTGTGGGGGGGGAAGGCCCGAATCCTGGGTGGGGGCGATTCTGGGGGGGTACGGGTTTCTGGGGGCCCCCACCCCCCCCCCCCCCCCCTGTAGGAAAAAGCCAGATTAAAGCATATTAAAACAGCAGCAGCGGGTCTGGGGGCCGCAGCCCCCCAGAAGCTGAACGAATTTTTCAAATTTTGATATTTTTGCGCATGTTTTGAGTCATAGTTTCGATTTTCTGCAGTTGCATTTTTCTAGAAAGAAAGAAAGAAATATTTACTCTAGAAATTGACAAGACGGAACGTACAACGATTAGCTCATATTTGAATAATGATTACATATATATATATATATACATGAAAAGACACAAAGACAAACAACAACATAAATCATTTGTATACTCGAAGAAAAGACATTAACTGTAATTTATTTTCTCTTAAACCTTCTTTAAATTCAGTAACTGATTTAGCCATTACTACAGATTCGGGGAGTGAGTTCCAAGGATCGATAATTCGGACAGCAAAATAAAATTTTTTAATGTCTGTAGCAAATTTTGGTTTTGCAAGCTTCAAAAACTGGCCTCGTGTATTGTGTTTGCTTACTACCTGGGAAAACATAGATGTGAAAGGTATAGATACCAATCCATAGAAGATTTTGTACACCAATACAAGGTCAGCAAATAATCTAGTATACTCAAGTGTATCCAAACACAAAAAAGCACATTTTTGAGCGTACGACATATCATTCAGGTTTCTAAATCAATTACAAAATCTTTTTTGAACTTTCTCCAAGCTTTCTATATCCTTTACAAGCCAAGGGTTCCAGCTTTCAGAGGCATAGCACAAAATAGGTAACACATATGAACGATACAACTAAATTCTAACCAAAACATCATCAGACACAAAATTACGAAGAATTAATGACAGAACGGACTATTCTATAAATACATTTACAAATATTATTTACAAATACAAATTTTGCAACATTTCGAGGAGACATATATATATTATTCAGAAATAGACAATAAGTGAAGTGAAGTAAAGCTAGGAACAGTTCGACGTAGCGGTTATCCAGGAAACCCACCTAAAGCACAACATAAATCATTTGTATACTCGAAGAAAAGACATTAACTGTAATTTATTTTCTCTTAAACCTCCTTTAAATTCAGTAACTGATTTAGCCATTACTACAGATTCGGGGAGTGAGTTCCAAGGATCGATAATTCGGACAGCAAAATAAAATTTTTTAATGTCTGTAGCAAATTTTGGTTTTGCAAGCTTCAAAAACTGGCCTCGTGTATTGTGTTTGCTTACTACCAGGGAAAACATAGATGTGAAAGGTATAGATACCAATCCATAGAAGATTTTGTACACCAATACAAGGTCAGCAAATAATCTAGTATACTCAAGTGTATCCAAACACAAAAAAGCACATTTTTGAGCGTACGACATATCATTCAGGTTTCTAAATCAATTACAAAATCTTTTTGAACTTTCTCCAAGCTTTCTATATCCTTTACAAGCCAAGGGTTCCAGCTTTCAGAAGCATAGCACAAAATAGGTAACACATATGAACGATACAACTTAATTCTAACTAAAACATCATCAGACACAAAATTACGAAGAATTAATGACAGAACGGACTATTCTATAAATACATTTACAAATATTATTTACAAATACAAATTTTGCAACATTTCGAGGAGACATATATATATATATATATATATATTATTCAGAAATAGACAATAAGTGAAGTGAAGTAAAGCTAGGAACAGTTCGACGTAGCGGTTATCCAGAAAACCCACCTAAAGCCCAATCAAGCCAACCCCAAATTCACGGGGTACGCCTCAGAACATCAGGCCCGCAGGATCGGGCCGGGGTGCAGGTCCTGTCAAAGGAGGAGGGGTGTTGACCCTAATCCGTGAAGAAATCTCCTACTCCCTCCTTCAGACCTCGGTGCTGGCGCCATATGACACAACCTCGGATGCAATCCGCAATCCGCCTACACCTGGGCGCACGGGATTTGCTGGTGGTCAACCTCTACTGGGCTTTTTCTAGGCGAAAAAAAGTGGGGGTGGGGAGAGTCGGGGGGGGGGAATTTGAAGATTTTTTGAAAATTAGCAATAAAACCGTAATAGAAATGTTCACTTCTTTTACCTCAGTGGGCAAACTTTTGGCCGAGTGGGCAAATGCTCCCAATTTTGCCCAAAAAAAACCGTGAACCAGAGGCTTGAAATTTTGTATTTCAATATTGCACGGTTTCGCCCGTGCAATTTTAAAATTGCACGGAAACTTCATGCAATTTCAAAATTGCACGGTAGTTTCTGTGCAATTATAAAATTGCACGATAAGACCACGCAATTTCAAAATTGCACGGAAACATCGTGCAATTTCAAAACTGCACGCTTTTCAATATTGCACGTAACATATATATATCACAGGGGTCGCGGCAGCGACCCCTATAATATGTGTGAAAATTGGCTGGAGACAGTGTAAAATAAGCTGCGCAGAAGCTGCGCAAAATCCTGCGCAGATCCTGCGCAGATTTCATGCGCAAATTGTAGAGCACATCGAGTTTAGTATGTCTGTGAAGTTTCAGCCCCGTATCACTTACCGTGAAAAAGTTGCGCCCCGGACCGGTTATGGCGGCGATGTTTTTTTCCGGTTTCTCCTATTTGATGGTTGTATATATATATATATATATATATATATATATTGTACATAATGTTCGCCGCTTTCACGTGATCTGCAGCGGTGGGCCAACCCAAAGGGCTATGGGGTCTAGTAGTACCCTCTAAAAAATTTAAGGATCACAACTTTTTTTGCGCCACAGCGCCGCAACGTCGGCTCATAACGAAAAGTGACCATTTTTGTGGTCGTCGCCCAGGTCGAACGTTACGAGCTGGAGCTGATTTCTTTTTATATTCAGAAATTACATATATTGAACTAACTAACGGTCCAGGTTGCGTTTCTCTGTCACTTCCCTAGCGACCACAGTGGCCCGTCAATGATGGCGAAAATTCGAAAAATGAAAAATCGAAATTTCTCGCTATCTACTTAACTTTGAAAGCTCAAAGCTTCCATACAATGGTTTTCTGGCACGGAGAATCGGTTCCCGCAGTCAGTTTTACCGTCAGACCCACCCATCTTGCTGGGCTGGTTCCACTTTGCCGTCGGGAGGGTCAAGTCGGAAACCGCTTCCTGGAGGTCCATAGTAGGCTCTACCTGGCCTCTCAAAACTTTGTCTATAGGGGTTTTCTGGTGTGCCCATCTCATTCCCGGTATCCGTTTTGCCGTCCGACGTGTTTAAGTTGCTGGGCTAGTTCTACTTTGCCGTCTGGAGGGTCAAGTCGGAAACCGCTTCCTGGAGGTCCATAGTAGGCTCTACCTGGCCTCTCAAAACTTTGTCTATAGGGGTTTTCTGGTGTGCCCAGCTCATTCCCGGTATTCGTTTTGCCGTCCGACGTACCTATTTTGCTGCGCTGGTTCTACTTTGCCGTTTGAAGGAAGGGTCAGTCGGTTGGGAGGGTCAGGTGGTCCAAAATAAAATTTTTCAAAAGTGGTCAAATTTGGTACCAAATGAAAGCCCTAAGTGAGCTGAGCAACTTTTGTCATAGAACTGCATGCTCAAAGTGGCTGTAGAGTGCTGTGGTGGGGTGGGGTGGGGACTTAGGCGATTTTCGGTCAAAAATGAAATTTTTCAAAAGTGGTCAAATTTGGTACCAAATGAAAGCCCTAAGTGAGCTGAGCAACTTTTGTCATAGAATTGCATGCTCAAAGTGGCTGTAGAGTGCTGTGGTGGGGTGGGGTGGGGACTTAGGCGATTTTGGGTCAAAAATAAAATTTTTCAAAAGTGGTAAAATTTGATATCGAATGAAAGCCCTAAGTGAGCTGAGCAACTTTTGTCATAGAACTGCATACCCAAAGTGGCTGTAGAGTGCTGTGGTGGGGTGGGGTGGGGGCTTATTCGATTTTGGGTCAAAAATAAAATTTTTCAAAGTGGTCAAATTTGGTGTCAAATGAAAACCCGAAGCGAACAGAAGAACTTTCGCCATGGAACCATCCACCAAAAGTTGCTGTGTCGGATATATGCCTTTATATACTTTCTCAACCGGAATTTAAAGATGATATAGGCCCAACACACATATCCCCTTTTGTGCGGAGCATTTTTGTTACTTGTATACGTATATATATATACATATATATATATACGTATATATCTAGATTTTATCGATGATGTCGTCTTTTGGAATTCCGTCTTTATTGAGTGTTAAAGCAAATCCGTCGATGCAAACTCACGTTAATACTGGAGCTAGTCAGCATACCTCCTCTCGTGAACATACAGGCCGGAGTACTTTAACTCAACAAGTAAGTTGTGCACAGTTGGTTTTATTTCTGATTGCAGTATATAATTGCACTCAGAGGTGTGAGGTGGGTTAGGTTTGGGGGGGGTAGCCCCCAGCCTTTTTTCAATCCTCCCCCAAAACGTTAGAGGTTGGACAACCCCCTCCCCCGAATGGAGGGCCGGAGGCGCGAAAAATGGCCAAAATTTGGCTATTTTTAGGGTAAATTTCGCAAAAGTTTTCAAAAAAGTTTAAATTCTTGTCTTAAAGTTTTTATTGTTGCGTGAAATATACACACGTTTTTAACTGTATTATGGACTTTCTGACTCAATATTGACCTTATTTTGAACTTGGAAACATGTTGGCAATCAAGTTTTCGAGTTTAGAACTATATACGTACTGTCTAATCCTAACATTACTTCATGGTAGAATGTTTTCGGCACTATAAACGGCTGAAAATGCGACCCCCCCCTAAAATATTCAAGCCCCTTTTTTAATTTTGGAAAGTTTTTAGCCAAAAATTGATTTTTTACAAAACTCGAAAAGTTGCTAAAATTCGTTTCATAATGTAAAAAAATCGCTAAATGTAGCTAAAAATTGAGAAATTTATCTGTTTTTGACCGAAAATCTGATTTTTCGCCGACCCCCTTCCTCGAAATTGTTTCTTACCCCTCTCCCCAAATCGACTTTTTCCGCACCCTCGCTCCATCCATTTGTGTATGGATTTTTAAATTTCATTTTGGAGAAAAGTGTGCATATGCACTAGTTGTGGGCATCTGATATTGTTTCATATCCGAATATCTGCCTACTTACTTTCTGGCTTTTTCCTAGGCAAAAATTTCTGGGGGGGGGAAGTCTGGGGGGGGTCCCCCCCAGGTCTGGGGGGGGGCTCGGATTTCTGGGGTGGGGCAGAAAAATTTTTCAAAAAATGCCTAAAAATAGCTAATTTTTGCTGCTAAGCTAAAAAAATAACTATTTTTAACTTAAATTTAAGCTTAAAATAGCTAAAAATGCTTAAAAATGGGTAAAAATCCGGCGAAGCCGGAAAATTTTTTCAAAACTTACCCTCAAAACCCTATTTTTCCGGGCATTTTAGAGTTCTGGGGGGAAGGCCCGAATCCTGGGGGGGGGCAACCCAAGTCTGGGGGGAACGAATTTTTGGGGGGGGGGGCCACCCCCCCCCCCCGGTAGGAAAAAGACAGACTTTTTTATCGCATGTCGGATTGGGTTTTTTCCCGCCGCTCTATATATATATACTATCTTACCAAAAAAATTGGCAAGATAGCTATCATGCCAACGTCTTTCTTAGCAAGATAACTGCTAATTTTACTGTCTTGCTTCCACATATTATAGCAAACGAGCTACGGAAATTTGTTTTGCTATGTTTAGGCTGCTATGTCTGCTGTTTTTGATGAAGATGAATTAGAGCGTCAATACCAGGAATATAAGAAGCAGTTTGAGACGTGGAGAGAGCAAAACAAGTATGTAACTTTACCTGCAGCTTTGCTGTAGCTAATGCAGACAGCAGCTACGTTGCTTCCTTCCGGGTCAGGACTATGGTTACAGTTACGATCAATCAAATCGATCGGCGGCACAGATTTGGAGCCAGTCGATTTTTAAACGTTTTTGGCTTTCCGTATGCGAGCTTTACATATTTCTACAGAGGACGAGCCATTTATGCTTCCAAGATGAAAAATAGAGTCAACAGCTACCAGGGTGTTACAGCTCAAACATTAAAGAGAAGCAGAATTTTGGTTAGATGCCGTTACTGTTGTGTTATAATTGTGCTCGAAATCAAAGAAGGGTCGCGACTTTTCGACCATCTCCGATTTTTCTCATTTTCACTTCACATAAATTATATTTTTGTACTTACTTCACATGAGTCTGCAAAACAAGACAAGTGCGTTTGTTCCAAAACTTGTCCTATCGTTCACAATAGCCCTCCAAATGTGACCCCGACTTGTTCAAAGCATTAGAAAATTAAAAAGTTATGAAAATTTCCAAAAGTTTCCAAAAGTTTGAACGTTGTGTAAGGGCAAATCGGCTACAACTTGGTGTAAACCTAATTGGGACTGGGTAAAGTGCTGATATCTATACGACGTTATTTCCTGTAGGGCCGCTGATTTTCTGCTAATTTTCAGTTTTTGCTCAAAATCGCTCTACAAATGTGTAGGGCATTGAGCATTTTGTCATGTTGTCCTGAACAAACCTTTGCTGTAGAAGCTTAGCGTTTAGATACTAGCTATAGTAGCTTTAGATACTATACTAAAAAAAACCCACTCGACAATGCGGGAAAACCCACCTCAAGTGTG
Source organism: Trissonchulus latispiculum (assembly GCA_030248195.1). Lineage (NCBI taxonomy): Eukaryota > Metazoa > Nematoda > Enoplea > Enoplida > Ironidae > Trissonchulus > Trissonchulus latispiculum. Next base: position 6,218 of record JASAND010022752.1, on the reverse strand, counting down.
GGCTTACCGGTAAGAGCTATATAGGATTTTAATAGCCTATCTTGAAGAGCATCAAAAATAACCCTAGAGGCTGTATTATTGTCGCTCCCGCTGCTTCTCTGCAATTTTGGGGACTTTGAAATTTGCGCATATTTTGGTCCGTCCAAGTGCCGAAATTTGGCAAATTTTGCCTGGCCACCCTGAACTACTGGAAAGATCTAGACCAAAGCGGATTGTATGTATGTGTAGAGGGCATCTCTGGCTTACGTATTTTTAGGCCAAAATTTATGGGGGGGGGCTCGAAGTTGCCATCCCCCATGGCTCACCAAAAATGGGGGGGCATATTTTTGGAAAAATTTTGCTAATTTTTTACGTTTTTTGTGCAAAAAATGCCAAAAATCGCTAAAAATGACTAATTTTAGGTGTTTTTTTACGCTAAAATAGTGAAATTTTCGTTAGTTAATTTTCGTGCTAATTGGCAGGCATAATGTCAAACTTGTGTGTAAAACTTCATGCCAATGGCCTGTGTTTTGCGTTCATTACATACTACCAACGACAGCATGGCTGACACCTATTATGTCCAAAAACTGTCAAATTTGCATCTTTTTCAAATATAGCGGTTTTTTATGTCAAATGGAAGCTTTCGATGTACTGAACATTTTAGCTTCTTTTGCCTGCGAGTCTGGTTTGCCTTGTAATTAAAAACCTTCAGGTAAAGGGTTTATTTAAATTGGAGTATGTATTTTGTCACCCGGTGTGTACGAGACTTCTTATTCTTCAGAAGTATTAAATGAAATCCGCGTCTATAAAATTAGGTACGTGGACCCGCCGACCCCCTCCCCCTTGTTCGTTTATCTTCCTTCTCAGATGATCCGCAGATATATAACAGCAGAAACTTTTGTCCTTTAAAAACTGTTCGCCATACGACCTTGAACATTTTGTTGTGGACTAACTTTCGTCAGGGTGTTTTTACAAAGGGGAAGGAGGATTTCCGAAAGCGACCGAACCCATTAAATCTATAAAAGCACCATGATGTATTATTTTATACGCCGACGGAGCTTGTTGCAGAAATCATCCTGATAAGCAAGCTCTGGAAAAATATGAGAAACAATGGAGACAGTGGGAGCAGCAAGTGGAACAGCGCCGGCAAATGATTCGTCAAATGAAACAGAGAAAGGAAGCTGCCCAGGTAAGCTTGCTTTTTCAGTTTTCTTACTATGTAAATTGAATTCTCCGATACAGGAGTTTTCCAGCCCCAAATATACCTGAAAAGGCGTTAAGTGAAAGAAGGTGGGTTGACATTTTTAACGTCTTTAAAACCGGCTGCCCTGGGATGGTCGCAATCCTCCCCAGTTCCTCCACAATTGCATGGCAACTGCAATCAGCGGCAACCCCTTGTCGGCGAACTGGGTAACGATAAGACCATTCTGAGCCTGTGAAAAACATGTTATTGCTACTACTGCCCCTGCCCGTGCCCTTTTGAGTTAGGTCCTCCTAATACGAGAATTCTTTTTTATTACGAAATTGCAAAGTACATTAACGCACACACCTGAAGCGGCTTCCTGCATTTAGACCACTGTTGCTGTTACGCCAGCTGCTACAATGCCTGTCTATTCCTCTGGTACTTCTTCCTTTGGCTCTGGTGGAAGCGTGCTCCCCCAGACGGTTTCTATGACAAGCACAATTCCCGCTCCACAAAGCGCGCCGGTGATGACACCTGCGGCACCTGTGGATCCAATGCAACAGATGTTTAACCAGATGATGGGAATGATGGCCAATCCAGCTGTCCCTGGTAGTGAGTGTTCAGTTAGCTCTTTGTTAGTTCTGGAGTAAATATTATTTTTTATTATGAGTTTTTTCTTAATCTGCTGAATCATTCGAACTCTTTGATGATGTCCTCACCCGCTGCCATAATACGTACATTACTTTGTTTAATTTTTTTCTGGAAAGTATGGTATTGTTACCCCTGTTGTTAATATTAGTTCTAATTTGCTACCAGTGTTCAGATTTGTTAAAAGTTTGCCTAAAGAGAATGTTGTTGTTACTGTGGAATATACAGCACGTACATTTTGTTTGAGTGGGTACCAGTGCTGGTTCAGCCCCTCCCATGGATTGGATGAGTATGATGATGATGATGAGCATGATGTCCAGCATGGCATCAAATCCAATGATGTCCATGATGATGTCAGGCATGCCATCTGCACCCGCTGGAGGAGGTATACATATATGTTTTGCTAACAAGGCGTACGCATATATTTTGAACATGCTTGTAACAATAGTCTTATATTCCTATAACTTACCTGGTTTGTTCAGTGTTATTTGGCCTGAATGTGGTTTACAGCTGTTACCTCTGTGCGTATCCTCCCTCAGCATGCTTGGATAAGGCTCTGAAACGGGCATGAAAAGACTTATTTAATCCTTTGTTGCTGAAGAATCGGGAGGAGTCTTCAACTCTTGAGGTGTCTTCTCAGCCTTTTCTATCTGTTAAAAACTGTGAAAGAACGAACGAAACTGAAACTAAGATGTATCACTCCAGCATCTCCGGCCCAAAAGTTCATAGTTTATTATATTCACGTTTATTTTAGGAACCCCTACGATGGAGCAGTTTATGAATATGATGATGGGTGGAGGAGCTACAGCCCCACCGCCAACGGAGCCACCTAAACCCGCTGCTCCCAGTGTTGCGACTAATCCACCGGCGCCCCCAGCAGACCCGATGGCATCAATGATGGAAATGTTTAGTCAGGGAACGATGCCTAATGCACAACAGCAACAGGATTTCATGAAAATGATGAGCTCTATGATGGGTAGGCTGGCAGTAATTTGTTCGCCTTTTTTAGTTTTATGGGACAGCAAAGCTCTGTGTAGGAAGATTTAGAGCGCAGGGGCCGAATTGACAAATTGAAGCAATCGTTGCAAATTGCTTGCCTATCTTGTCAGAGCAGCCGCGATGTGGTAGACTGGCTTCTGCGTGCGGCTGCCATTTTATTTGAGTTTTAAAGATTAATGACACCCAACAAGTTGTTGTGCAATTTTAATATTGAATTTTCAAGTTCGTTGGTGTATATACATCGCGTAAATTGACCTCATATTAAATAAATTGACAGTGACAAAACAGCCCTTCAAATAGTTATTCGACAATCACTCCATAAGCTTCTTTGGGGGCGTGTAAAATTAGGATGGTCAACCCCTCTCTAGTCCACACACATATGGTTGCCTTTAGCTTATACCTTTTGACAGTAGTAGTAGTGATTGTTCTTCTATTTCGATGGTTGGCTACTGTGGTGTAAGTGTGATAAGAAATATTCAATCCGCTTGTAATCCATGATGGAACGTCGAATTTACAGTGAAGGGATATGTAGGTCAATCGTAGCAGTATGAACTAGTTAATAGCCATGCTTTGGCATATATCCGTTCGCAGTATCTGTTATAGGCATGGATCCGAATTCTATACCTGCGATGCCTCCAGTGGATACTGCTCCGCCCAGTATGCCAGCAATGTATTCAGGTATTGTTGTGTTACATTTCTTTAGTTCATTGATAATGAATGGTACTGGTACTGGATGTGTTCCTGGTGTGTTACAAACAATATTTGTTGAATCAGTTCTTATATAGGATTAAGATCTTTTTAAGCTGTTTGTCGTTGAGTGTAAATTGTTGAGCTAGAAAATTCGTTTAACATGTTTCATCTAACTTCAATTAGTCTTAATTTAAATATATAATTTAGATATAATTAGTACTGAGTATGTAGTATCAAGAGTTGTACATAATACGTACATAAGAGTATGACAAGGGTCATACGCTATGTATTATGAGCTGGCTACATCCTCTGCGCGAAATCGGCTTAACCCCCCCCCCCATTAATCAGACCCCCTTATCAAAGCTAGTCTAGTTGTTTGGTTCAAAGTGCGCCTGTTGCGGGCAAACATAGCGGGCGAATTTCGACAATTTATGAAGGGTGAGCTGGTAGCGCGCATCGAATGTAGCGAGCTGATAATACATAGGGTACGACACTCTTGGTAGTAGGTAAGTTATTTATAGAAACTATGAAAGTAAATATATATATTATGTAGGGGCGCCCCTACATAATATGGGTATAAAGGCGTCTGCGCGGCCCTCTGGAGACAGTGTTGGCCTGGTGCCAGCTAATTAGAGGTCCGGGAGGGATAAAATGTTACCATCGTAAAGTACTCGAGTAGTACTACAAGTGCCACCATACTTTTGGTTAAAATTCGGAACTTCGAAATTTTGCACTAGGCGAGAGTTACCGTGCGGTTGTTTTTTTTTCTCGGTTAATAACGCTTATTGGAAGTGCATTTTCTAGCGAAGTGTTGGAACGATGTGGGCATTTTGGTCCAATGCTACTATGATATGTTGGTAGACAGTATCCCCCCATGCTACCAAACGAAGGTCATTTGGGCACTCGGCCAACTTTGGCTCTGTGCCAAGGCCCCAAAGTCGGACTTTCGCTATTTTGGCACTTCGGTTGAAATCAACTTTTTTTCACAGGCTAGCAGCTAGATCGGTTTGGTTTATTTTATTTGAATATTTCGGACTATGCGCACAAAGTAACGAGGGGGATTTTTTAATTTCGCTCTGTAGCTTTCAGGAGATGGGCCCAAACTTTGCATTTTTTCACCTGTTTTGGCGAAAAGCTTCTAAGTCCAACTTTTACTAGAAATGGTCTAAAAGTCACTAAAAATGGCGTTTTTCGGCCTTGGGGTGGTGCCCATATATAGTAAATCGGGGTCGCTGAAAACGATGAGCATACTGCCGATACCGTCCGAAGTGACCACTGGTCAGCATGGCTCCCGTGGTTCCTCGCCCAGGGTCAAAGTAGGGAAAACTCACTATAAACAGCATTTTTCGGGGTTTTAGTTGGGGGCATATATAGTAAATCGACTACGCTCGTTTCATTGGGCATATTGCCGAAATCTAGGGAAGTGACCAGTGGTCACTACGGTCTATGAGGCCTATTGACCAGTGGTCAAACCCCCTTTAAACAGCGTTTTCGGCGTTTTGGTTGGGGGCATATATAGTAAATCGACTACGCTCGTTTCATTGTGCATATTGCCGAAATCGAGGGAAGTGACCAGTGGTCACAACGGTCTATGAGGCCTATTGACCAGTGGTCAAACCCCCTTTAAACAGCGTTTTCGGCGTTTTGGTTGGGGGCATATATAGTAAATCGACTACGCTCGTTCATTGGGCATATTGCCGAAATCGAGGGAAGTGACCAGTGGTCACTACGGTCTATGAAGCCTATTGACCAGTGGTCAAACCCCTTTAAACAGCGTTTTCGGGGTTTTGGTTGGGGGCATATATAGTAAATCGACTACGCTCGTTTCATTGGGCATATTGCCGAAATCGAGGGAGGTGACCAGTGGTCACTACGGTCTATGGGTTCTATTGACCAGTGGTCAAACCCCTTTAAACAGCGTTTTCGGGGTTTTGGTTGGGGGCATATATAGTAAATCGACTACGCTCGTTTCATTGGGCATATTGCCGAAATCCAGGGAAGTGACCAGTGGTCACTACGGTCTATGAGGCCTATTGACCAGTGGTCAAACCCCTTTAAACAGCGTTTTTCGGCGTTTTGGTTGGGGACATAAGCAGGGTTTTTTGAAAATCGGTACTGTGTCAAACTTGTGTTCAGCTAATTTTATTTGTGTCCAGCTAAGAAAAGTTGTGTCCAGAAACAAAATTTCGCGCAGCGTTAATATAATGTGTATTATATAATTATATAAATATAAATAATTTATAAAATATAAATAATTATATAAATAATAAAAGAATATAAATTTAAACGTAGAGATGCGGGGGGTCTGGGGGGCGGAGCCCCCAGAAGCTGAGAAAATTTTGTAAAACTGACGAAAATCCTTGAAGGAAACACTCAAAACTTTGATTTCGGCAGCCAGTAAAGTCCCAAAATATAAACAAGCTGCCACAGGACGAAAATTGTTTAAAATTATGGTTTGGCAACATTTACAAATGGGTTATTCTCTTGTGCAATTTGGTGTCTAAACTGGGTAGGTAGGTAAGTATATATTTCCACGACGCTGTATATACAACGAATGCATACAACTTCACAGAACACTAGAGTGAGTGTGGTTACTATGTGTACACAAGTATATACTTCTTCAGATATTTTAGGAAATTAGTTTATATATGTACTAAAAGAATTTCATTGCATAAGCCTTTACTAAGTATTCTATCTCGGATAGCACTGAAAGACATGA
>JASAND010022751.1:0-10033 GCA_030248195.1 Trissonchulus latispiculum | reverse complement strand
TATTGCATTAGTTCCAGATGTTTACATTCGTTACGCTAGAGCCCAACCGCAACCCCTACCGCAACCAATAAAAGCTTCAGTTATTGAAACGTTAGTATTAAAGTTAAATTTTAAAAACCATATGCACAAAAATTCACAACAACAATTTGCAACATTCTACAACAGCAACACCAACAGTCAAACTTTACAACACCATTCTTTGATTTTTGGCATTCCCAAACTACATGCAACTGTTCTTAGCCGTAAGCCAATCCAAACTTCAAACAGCGAGTCATATCTCATCACACTTTCCCCTTAACCTCATTTAAATTTAAATAAATTCGTGTTAGCTTTCTTGTTTTAGTTCTGTTGCGCCTATTCTCTAAACAGGACGATGACACGAGAGACTTTTGTCACAATGTACTAAATCGAATGCTCTCTGCTGCCGATCTTAACATCACTGTTTTCCTGATCACCTCAGAGATCAGCTGGATCGAAAGCACCGACACGAAGGAATGGCAAAGAAGTATGAATACGTGGGATCCGATTGAGTACAATGCGGATGCTGTTATTCCTTGCGGTCAGCCTCACCTACTGGTGCGCTACTTTGACACTTATTTGTCTCGAGAGCTCCAAAGAGAGCACCCACATATACCGGTATTCTATGTTCTCATGCAGCGCAGCCACGCACCAATTGTACCTCTCTGGGACAGAGATTGTAGGAAATGCCATAAACTACCTAAGTTTGCCCGAGTGATTAACTTCGAGTCCGCCTACAACTGTCTTGGCGAGGTCCCGCCGACAGTGAACAAGTTTTGTCGGTACGTATCCACAACTGTGGCGAAAGTTAATACCACCTCGGCTGCCAAATTTCACAGCTATCATGGGTTAAACTACTACCTAGCGTTGAGTGATATACTGTCAACGATGAAGGGAAATAAGTCAAGTCAACTGTTGCATCCGGAGCCACACTTTTCCGTCTACTCATTCCACGAAAACATAAAAGGGAAGCAAAGCCTTTTTGATCTCACTTTGCTTGCTCAACCAAAGACCCAAAAGGTTGTGTTCATGCTCCGGGTTTGTCCGGAAGACGGTTGGGCAGGCTCCCCTTAGTCCTAAAAATTGTGGTACCAATTTGTGGCTCCCTTGCGGGATTGCTTTGCATTGCCAGCACAGTGTACTACATTCGACTGAAACGGAAACCGGTGGTCAAATACAGCAATCTGATCATAAAGGCTGAGCAGTTGCAGAAACTGAGCATCCTGAAACGAGATTCTCGCGGCACCAGGACCATTTCAGGATCCTCGGATCGGTCCAAAACTCTGAATGCGAAGGGAACAATCATTGACGGCTTCCCAAAGCCGTCAATGTCCGCCAAAACCGAGGAAACCCCCGAACAGAAAGTTTCCGCTGAAGCGAAAGAGTTTCGCACTGTCTCTTGTACGGCTGTCTACATGCACTACCTGGTAGTTACTAAACCCTACAGTTTCAAGAAACCAGTCAGTCGACGGCTATCAGATACTGTTCTGCAAGAGCTCCGAAAACTCAGAGAATTACATCATCCCCACACCATGGCATTCCTAGGTGAATTTGTTATTGATATTTTATTTAATTCATAATAATAATAATTTATGATATAATTATTTATTCCTAATTTTTCTATTAGCTACGTCTGCATAGCTTAAAGCTAAAACTTAGCTATAATACGTATCATCTTAACTCCTGCTTCTTTCTTGCAAACTGTTTAGAAGTTTGACTTTTGAAAAGCGTCACTTGAGACACTATCCTATTTTAACGGGTTATTCAAAACACAATGCATGTCCTAGGTCCAGGCTTTGCATTATTTTATTTAGTGAAAAACAGCATTTTGATGTTAGCCAACACAGTATAAAATTTAATTTAAAAGTGATCCGAATGAAAGACTAAATCTAGGTTCGCCATAAGTTCGAGTTCTCTATTAATTTTCAGCAACGATACAAGGCATTGAATACTGTTTATTGCTTTCAAACTTAATTGTGATATATAAAAGGTAAAAAGGAAAATAATTAACGAAACAGACCGTGCTAAGTGACAAGTCATTACGGCGTATTCCACTACACAGAGACCACTAACACAGAACCTTTGTTCTCAGTTTAATGTCAACGTCAAAGCTTAAGCTTCCACTTAAAGCAGAAAGAACAAAACTGGAGTTTCCATTAACGCAGAAATGATGTGTAATTGCAACATAGTCAATCACTGTTAACATAAATAGTTTTCATGAAGTTAGACTTAAGCTATGCTCAGAGAGGTACTTAAAACAAATTGAACAAAGGAGGACAGTTGCTAAGATATTCTCCAGATGCAGTGGAATTGCATTAACATTAAATGAAATTATTCCGTGTAATAAGCATATATTTAATAAATTTTATAAAATTACAACGGACTTTATTCTGTAACAATTTCCGTTAAAAAGTGGCTCTAAAACTAACAAGCAGAAGTTGTGTGCAAAAGCGTTGTTGGAAGGTCTGGAGCTGAACTTTTTGAAAAGTTTTGTACCGGCTACGCAGCAAAGATTTATATTTGATGAGTTCATTATTAATGCTATCTTGCGATTGGTTTAGAGCTGGTAGATGTTACTACTTGCAGTATTATTTTCCTTGTTTACAGTACATTTTCATTTGGCCGAAAGACGTGATTCACCCGATGCTTGATAGTTTGCACCTGTAACATTGCACAATGATTGCGATCAAAAACAAGGTCCTCATCTTCACATGCAATGAATCACGATATCAAGACATTTGTCCACAGCTTCTTATACAGTTTTCATAGTCTGTATAATTACGAATACCAATGCTGTGCACAAGTCACTACCCAGTGCCCACATACTCAGGAATTAGTTTAGTCGACTACCTTAAGCTACCTTAGTAGATAAAGCTATTACTTTTCTGAATATATGCTGCAAACTTCCTGCTACTTTTAATTTTCGTAGATCGGATCGGAGCATAGGTTCATTTGCATAACGATTACATCTGAAAACTTGTAGTTCTTGAAGCTGATTTTGTAACGGAAGAAGTGAAGTCTACATATTTAATCTAACACACTAATTAAACCAGTTTCTTAAACCCCCCACTGTATACTCATCGCATATACAGACTTTTTCAGTGAAAAGTTATGCTGTATTGCAGACCTAACTATTCAGAGAATAATGTATAATAGCCGGCTACGCTGAGGCGTAGCCGGAAAAATGGGAAAATTGTCAAATTAATTTTATTGGAAATTTATTTAGTTTCAACAGAGAAATCCGTTTATCTTCGAATCTAATATGCAAAATACAATCTCCTATTTGCAACAGTAGTGCAAATTATATATCTAATTAATTATGTCACTTCAAAATAATACATGTATATACAACAGCTGGTTTCCGAGTTCTCATTTCTGTGTAAGTGGAAACCTGAATTTTGCAAAAGGTCATTCTGCGTTAGTGGAATCTCGAGTTTTGAAATCTTTTCTACGTTAGGGAATTCTGCGTAAGTGTACCAAGCCATCGTTACCCCCCCCCAACCAGCCTTTAAACAGAACCTGCTGAGATCTTGGTGGATTCTAATTATTGGCAGATTTTTTAAAAAAGTGATCGCCTATTCCGAAAGCCCTTTCTCTTGTATAGTCAAAATTAATTTGCATACTGTACGACATTTGACTTTTAAGATATATAGCTAACTGGTAGAGCCACAGAATTTGACCAGAAGAAAGCTAGCTAAATTTCTAAGCCAGTGGCTTTACAACGGAGTAACAATACAAATTAATGTTTGTAAAGAATTTCATAGAATTCTGCTACGCTGCTGCGTAATATTACTACAACAGCGAATGTTGGCTTCAGCTCCTTAGAAGTCAAGCGAAAAGCAAATTTCAAGCATACTTTCATGCAAAAACGCCTACACAATCCTTATTGCTACTCAAGACTGGACAAGACAATGCTTTTGAAGAAGACAAATCAACAAATTAGTACACAAACTTTAGTTGTATCAAAAAAGGAGTATATACGAATAATTCAATAATAGGAACATGTATTTACATACTCAAATGTTTATATTAGATTTCAAGAAGGACGATAGAAGATAAGCACTGCTCATCCCACCCCCGCCGCATTAAAAAAGCACCCAGACATATTGCACGATCCTTTACTTAATAATATCCGTATAAACAGAACTGATTTTGTCAAATTTTAGGAGTGTTAGAGTTCGACGGTGGACTCATCATGGTTCACCAGCGCGGCTCCAAAGGAACCCTGGACCGATATTTGGAGTCCTCCACAATCTGTGTTTACCTAAAAGCCGCCATACTCAGCGATATAATCAAGGGTATGCAATATGTCCATGAAAGTCACTTGGGCTATCACGGGCGACTGACTTCCTCAAAGTGTAACATAATGGAAGATCTGTCAATTCGAATTCAGCTACCACTCCCGAAAATTGTAAAGGACCGATGCTTCGAAAACAAGGACATCTTTTGCCGTTTCCTTTGGACAGCTCCGGAACACTTGCGAGACTCCAGCTGTGAACCAGGCCCGTCCATGGATATCTACAGTCTGGGAATCATAATTCATGAGACCATCTTCCAGAACGGGCCGTTCGGTATCTATGCCTGGCCCGGCTCAGAGCAACAGGAGTCCACCAAGGAGATGAGAGCCAAGATTATCTGCGACGCCATCACTCGAAGTATCTCTCCATTTCGTCCAAACTGTCCCGATTTATCAGATTTAGACGACGCGGATCGGTACACTCCGTTTCTGAAATTAATGATCGACTGCTGGGATGAGCAACCCGAGAATCGACCAAATATCCATGTCGTCCGACATGACTTCAAGGAGGTATGCATATAGTATATTAATAAATTGGAACTTCGATTAATGCAAAACTTTGAAGAGTCTTTGCAATACCTGTGTACATCCAAACAGTTATTGAAGACGGCCCGTGATAATTTCGACTTCGGTTCGGCCAGGCCCGGCGCGTAAGCTAAGTGGTCCGGTCAGGCCAAGGCCTGCTTTTACTTAATATTTTGCCGTTACTTAAAATAAAAAATAGTATGCAGATTGCCGAGATTAAGATATATAAACATATGTAAGCTACCTACGTCAGTACTCTAACAGAGTTAGGAAACTTTACTAAAACTGAAATAAAGTTAAGCATAAAATTTTCAATAAAAATTGCCGCAGCTGAAAAAAGGCAAAAATCTGTAAATGAAAACGCCAGGCCTGTTTCACCGTAGGTCTGGCCCGGGCAAGCAGGTCTGAGTGGAGATCTCTATGAGACAGTTTTGCTACTGCGCGCCACGTTCACAACAACCAATCGGTAAACCTAAATAACTTGGAAGTGTTTAACACACGGATCTGATTTAACCCAGTAAGGGACCCTCGTTTATCCTCTTTCGATTTACCTAAATTAACCGGAGTTTAAACTTGGCTCCTGGCGGCGATCTCGTCAAAACTGTTAAACGATGCAACATAAAGCTCTCTATGATCTGGTCTGATCTGATCTGGTAGAGTAAAAACCAGTAAAAATAAAGTAAACTATAGTACGACCAAACAATGTATACACAAACTTTGACCGTTGTGTGTGGTCATCAGAAATGCTGTCTGTGAATTTATTATAATTTTTAAACCCTAAAAATGGGTAGTTTGGACACCTTTTCGAGGGTTAACATCCAGGCTAGCAAAAGCTGTGAGCTGAATCAAGTCAAACCATTACGCTACATTTTGTGTCTCATCATTATACACAAGTACAGTAGTAGTATGTAGTATGTAGTGAGTTGCAGCTTCGGACTTTTGCGCATGAGTAAAATAAGCAAATTTAAACAGACTTCAAAGGCAAGGACACAGCGGCACTGTTGAAGTTTGTTTTAATTAGCTTATCTTACGCATTCGTAAAGATTCAAAGCTGCAATTTTACATCCCTATATGTAATGATGAGACGGAAACTGTAGCGGAACGGTTTGACTTGACTTGGCTCACAGCTTTCGCTGGCTAAATGTTAAAGTTTAAGTTAACGTTAGAAACCTATGATCACAGTGTTTTATGAATTGTAGCTTTCTTTTCGCAATTATCTACTACTTCACTTGACCAGAATCAACATTACGTATTTCTTCTGATTGCTTGTACTGTTACTGGTACTATTAATCCATTTCAGATCACTGAAAACAGCTGCCTGTTCGACATCGAAAGCAATCTTGAAAGACATGCCTGGAAAATGGCTGATCTGCAAATGGCTGCTGAAGATCGCAGAGCTAAGGTCTCCCCCAAATTAACACGATTTCCTTAAGTTTTCTAAAATGTAGAATTTTAAACAAAGATAACATTTCACATAATACAAGATATATCATATCACAAGATATATAAAGTATATATAACATATAACATATAACATATACGATATTTAGATTTATTGTTTACTTAATCTATATCTTTTCAGGGAAAGTGCATAGGAATTATTTTCGGAACTATTATATTTCAGTTTGAACTGGAGAAGCAGCGCTACGAAGCCCTGTTTCGACGAGTATATCCTCCTGACGTTGTTAAAGAGCTTCTGGTCTCTGGCAGCAGGAAGATACATGCTCGATCTTTCACCAGCGTTACTGTATACTTTAACGATATCGTCAACTATACTAAACTGAGCAGCGAAAGCGAGCCCATAGATATCATTTCCATGCTGACTTTGCTGTTCAGAGAGTATGACAGAATTGCAGAGCTGTATGACGACATCTTCATACTGCCAAGAGAAGGCGACGCCTTCAAGGTCATGTGCGGAATTCCGAGCACAAAGGACAAAGTCAACGAACAAGTCAAAACGAATCATGCGACGGAAATTGCCCAGATGGCCCTCGAAATATACATACTATACTATACAGCGAAAATAGTGTAACTCTAATTTCAGCCTTTCGCAGTTAACGTGTAAAGCTGATATTTAACATACTTCTCTTGATACTTGAAATTGCGAAGTTCCAGGAATTGCAGGTCGGATTCTCAAATCAAATCACCAGTGTTCAGCACTAAGGGAGGCTCCCCGGCTCAAAACTTTGTGTGCACACAGCAGCAGTGCTACAACTGTTTTATAGTAAAACCAAAAAGCCAGAAAGTATTTCGCCTTCTACCCTGTAACCTTTTTCCTCTCTCTTTCTTCTCTCAACATTTCTCAGGCCTGTCAAAATTTTGGTTAATTTTAATCATAACCTTTTTATAGGTTCAACACAAACCTGATCACAAGCTGGAGATTCGCTCTGGAATCGCTTCTGGGCCATGTGTAGCCGGAATGGTTGGACTACAATATGTCCCGGTTGGTCACGTGGTCCATCAGACTGGCATGTAAGCACTGGAAGACGTGGGAAGAATGGGGTGCAGTGCAACCAGTCACCCCCCCCCCCCGACAAACAAAAACTTGAAGACCCCACCAGTGAGAAGGATAAAAGTAATAAACCCTCTCGTTCAGAAGAGCAAAAAGGGGTAGACTCGCCTCATCGATTTTCAGCCAAAATGAACCCATATTTAGCAGATATCAGTGATTTTTTGAAACAATTTTTGATAATCTGGTAAAATCTTAATTTTCTCCAATTCTGACTAAAATTTCAAAAATATGTAACTTTTGCTAACTTTAAGGTGACCCTTCAACAGTTTGGAATTTTTAAGGGATAGTCCCCCTCATCTCTAACCTTCTCTTCCCCCTCAGAGAATCGGACCTGTGTTACCCTGTATGCGTGTAAGCTTTTAGAATGTATCATTTTATATATAACGTATTATATTGTATATATCGCATTATATGTCGTATTTTGCAATACTCAATAATATAATAACAGCAATAAACAACAAGCAACAATAACAGCAATAATATGTTTTTGAGATGGCGCTGCTACGGGCGAAAAAGCCACTTATGGAGCTACAAAACATTAGTGATTGATTGCTTACCCAAAAATGCGACACACGTAATGCTAACATAGATAGTCATAAAGTAGCTTTTGTACTGTGATAGTATGAAATTATAACAAATTAAATATACCAGCTCTAAACTCCCATGAGTGTGCTCAGCGGCGACTCAGCTCAAAGCGACAGATCCTGCCTGCCTACTCGTTACCTATTCTATTCATATTCTACTTTATTCTCCATGATTTAATAAATGTTTTGAAATATGCTTTCACATTTTGTGTGTTCTAGAATGGAGCAGACATCAAAGCCTATGAAAATTCAGATAACCGAAGAAACCAAACTTCTACTCGAGATGGACGCGTCCAGCAATCTAAGCTTCCAACTTGTTCCGGTGGAGGGAAAACCAAAGAAGCAAGAGCAAACCTACTTTCTTGAAGGAGTTATTGGCCAAGGTAGAAGATTATCAATGCACTAATCATTAATCAATAATTAAATTAACTTAAATCAATCATGAGATAATCTTAATCTAAACCGGTGTATCTAACCAGCATATTAACCAGTATATGTATTGATAAGTTCTATCTTATGTCGACTATCTTAAGCAACACTCTTGTAATTAACATATATAGCAAGCTCAAATCACAAACTGTTTCTTATCTTTTTATATTCTATTTATTCTCAGTACACTTCAACTCTCCCCTTTGAAAGTCTAAGTGCGAAAGAATTCGCCTGCCACAGGATCGAATTGCTCTGGACGGCGGCGTTGGCGGCCAGACTTCCTAGGCGCCAACACCACAGGGCCATCGTCGTTATGGACGGGCTGGGGTGCTGCTTGTGGAAACACTGGCGGACCCCTTTCTTGCTGACGGACACTTCATATATATATATATATATATATATATATATATATATATATATATATATATATATATATATATATATATATATATATATATATATATATATATATATATATATATATATATACCAGTATACCAGTTGATATGCTATAAAAATATGTAAAATATATATTTTATAAAATATAAAAAATAAAAGATTGTGATGAACTCCAAAATTTGAGATCTAATCTATAGTCCTTCAAACTTTGCTGCCAATACCCGAACCAGCTCCTTAAGTGTTTTCTTCAGAGGTATTCGATTTGAACTATCGACTGGACGGAAGAGATATCAACAAGACTGCGGAGACGGGGCCGGAACTGGAAGACATCTACACTACGGTCTACTATCCCGCCAAAGGCGGAGAGTTGCGCAAAATCCGTCCCTCCAGTGCCGTCTACATGTCACCGCGCCCATTCCAGATTGGCGGTCGTCAGATCCGAGTCTCCAAACTCGAAGCCCCTTTCGAGCAATCGACCGCATACCAGCAGACGATCCGTGACGATCCGAACACCTACGAAAACATAGTCATCAAGAGAGCTCGATCCAGCCAGGCTACACTGGCCGCGCGAAAGTCTAACAGTACGACGAAAACGGGAACGAAGAAAAGTAGGTCCCGATCTGGGGTTAGTAACAGGCTGAAGCGGAGTGCCAGTAAAACCAGACAGGACGCCTTTAAGTCAGTTTCCGAGGTGCCCTTCCTGAAGATCACGAGTAGAAAGGTGTTTTCACGATCCCCACTCCACTCCCCGCAGGCCAAGTCCCCGACCGGCAGCGACGTCACGAAAACGGAGACTGGGCGACCCTCCAGAAAAGAAACGGAGTAACGCTTGATAGACCGTTAAAATTTTTAGAAACGTATCCATCTTTGTAGTCTCAGCTTTTATTTTATGTCTTTTGCATATTTCTGTGGATTTGTGAATTTGTTAATAATGAATTTTGTCGAAAGTGCCGGTTGCGGGCATCCATTTTAAAATGTTCCTTACACAACTGTATTATGTCGTATATACTTTTTCTATCCAACCCGGTTCTCTAAAAGTATATTACAGTATTGCATATATAGCAAAAATAGTATATTACATTACATATTATATACATTACAACACGTTGTTTGCATTCATTTTATTTTAGTTGTTTGTTGCTTAATAAAACGGCTATAACTTTTGATCCCTGTAAATCAGACCTGAGCTGTTCTACCGAGAAGCATCTTTACATATCTAATAGTATGTCTTAAACCTCCGGCGTCCTGATTGCAACATTTTGCACAGAA
>JASAND010022747.1:0-18732 GCA_030248195.1 Trissonchulus latispiculum | reverse complement strand
CGCTCCCGCTGCTTCCCTGCAAATTTTTTGGGACTTTGAAATTTTTGAAAGTTGGGGTCCGGCCAAGTGCCGAATTTGGCAAACGTTGCCTGGCCACCCTCAACTAATGGAAAGACCTAGACTAAAGCGAATTGTACGCATATGTAGGGCATGTGTTGCACTTCACATTGATGTAGCCAGGTTCACAAAAAAAGGACAAGCCAAAAATTCACAAAAAACGGGACATCAGTTTTTTCCTGTGAAACTGCAACTTACGGATTCAAACTTTTGCCTATTAATAGCCACATATCCCTAGCTTAACATATGTTAGTAGCAAGTTTTGGGCTAAACCCGTTCTTACAGAATACTTATTTAAGTGGAAGTACCCAAAATTGGACTAAAAACGTTTTGAGCCAAAGTTAGTGTTTTTGTTGCTACTCTACCATGGCAGATCCCAATAATCCCTAACTGTGCATCAGACATGCCCACCCTTTTGCCTTTCCATCCGCACAGTTTTCCTTTTCCTGCAACCTCTGGCTTGGCTTGGGTCTAATGTCCTGTTTTTTGTGAACAAGTTCACAAATAAAAGGACAAATTTTTAATCGGCAGATCAGATCCCAGGAAGCACTTAGCAAATGTTTATAAGCTGTTTAGATTCTAGCGCACTAGAAAACGTATTTAAACCGCAAATTACTGCTCTTAACTTTGCTACTGGCGCGTAGATCATCTAAAAAGTAGTATGGTCACCGGTGGGTCCAAGTGGTGACTTAAACGGGGGCTGGTGGACTAAAAGTTGCATTTAGTAAGAAAAACAACGTTTAACCGTGTTTACGCGTTATTATAAATAATTTCCAATCGTTTTGGTAGTGAAAGCTTGTACTCGGCACTATTACCCCATGTGACCCATGGTCACGTGACCCTGGTCACACCTTACCTTACCCTACTAGAACCAATTATGATATCAAAGACGTCTTTAAAGTTGACGTTAGCAGTTTGTTACAGCGTGGAATTAATATTTACCAACTGTTTTTGAGATCTTATAGCTGAGTTTTGAGATCTAAGTGTGCCATTACGGTCGGATGATTGGGACCTGATGATCTGACGAGTTTTGGTCTTCCGTAAGGGTACACTGAAAAACTGTGCCTCAAATGTAGTTAAAATGAAGTAAATCAAGTTTACTGATTGTTTTTACTGTTCATTTGTGCACACTGCACACAGTAGCAGTAATTAGAAAATTTGGACTGTCCACATGCATGCACAAACAATATTCCAATCGGGGCTGAAACTTGAAAGTTTTCAACAAAAAACTGATTTTTGTCCTTTTTTGTGAACCTTGCTATATGTGCCGCATGCACTGATCCCTCCGATGCGACCTGGGGGCGAGTTGGAGTCGACGGGAAAAAAGGACGAAGTGAACTGAACGTAGTCAACTACGACTGCTCAAGTTGAACAGTACATGCAAGCTGATGTTTCCAGTAATACCATGAAACACCTAATTTCCGGAAGCACTATAGTAGTACATCTAATGTATTCTTGCCTCTTGGAACACTATGGCGCATTACAACACACATACGTACGTATACAATGCTTTCCCCACTTGGCTCTGAATCAGAGCGCAGAGTGGCGCGCCTTATAAAAAGCATGCACAGTATATATAGTGTAGTGTCAAAGTGACAAGCTGTGTGAAGAACGATTTTGTAATGAAAAGCTTATGTGCTATTTATTTGAAGGTCAAATATCGACAATTAATTATATTATCATATACGCCGCCAATATTATGAGTCTTGTTGGACAGGCTCATATGTTAATCGGTTGCAATTTGTTTTCCTTAATTTACAACCTCAGCGCCATTCGTGTGCATTTTACAGGCTAGTTTCCGTGTTTGTACAACCTGCCTGAGAGTACTCATAACATATGCGACCAATGAGCATTTTTGGTTCTTGTGTAGTACAAATTTGAATATCAGGACAGTATTTATGTTTTCATTCAAACCAGATCGATCGATCTGTAACCGTTTAACAGATTTTAGACTTTGAAACTGACGATTGGCGATGGGCAGCGAATATTTTTCGTATCCGGATATCGGACTATTTTTATTCACAGATGTCCGGTTTAATGCGCCAAACTATGTTATAGAAAATAAAATTATTGAAAATGTTTTTAAAGTTAAAAAATAATATACAATTATTTGTCAATTGTTCCGTGTGATTGAATTTATATCGTTAAGCCAAGGCTACAATCAAACTTTCAAAAGCATTTTAAAGAAGTTTTGAAAAATATTTAGATTCCGATTGTAACTAAAGGCACCGATATTATGTAGGGGCCGCCCCTACATAATATGGGTATAAAGGCATCTGCGCGGCCCCCTGGAGAAAGTGTTGGCCTGGTGCCAGCTAATTAGAGGTCCGCGAGGGGTAAAAAGGTTACCGTCGTAAAGTACTCGAGCAGTACTACAAGTATCATAATACTTTTGGATAAAAATTCCAGACTTCGAAATTTTGCACTAGGCGGGAGTTACCATGCGTTTGTTTTTCAGCGCAGTGTTGGAACGATATGGGCATTTTGGCCCAATACTACTATATGTTGGTAGGCAGGGTCCTCCCATGCAACGTTTTTTGGTCATTTTGGCACACTGCCAATTTTGGCTCTGTGCCAAGGCCCCAAAGTCGGACTTTCGCTATTTTCGCACTTCGGTTGTGATCGACTTTTTTCACAGGTTAGTAGCTAGATCGGTTTTGTTTGTTTTATTTGAATATTTTCGGACTATGCGCGGAATGTAACGAGGGGGATTTTTTAATTTCGCTCTGGAGCTTTCAGAAGATGGGTCCAAACTTTGCATTTTTTCGCCTGTTTTGGCTAAAAGTCCCACTTTTATATACTAGAAATGGCCTAAAAGTCACTAAAAATGACGTTTTTCGGCCTTGTGGTGGTAC
The DNA here is from genome assembly GCA_030248195.1 of Trissonchulus latispiculum. Taxonomy (NCBI): domain Eukaryota; kingdom Metazoa; phylum Nematoda; class Enoplea; order Enoplida; family Ironidae; genus Trissonchulus; species Trissonchulus latispiculum. The sequence continues at coordinate 15,820 of JASAND010022747.1, read as the reverse complement.
CCATATACGGTAAATCGGGGTCGCTGAACACGATGAGCATAGTGCCGAGATCGGTGGGTGTGACCCCTGACCCACAGCGCCCACCCACAGTGGGTCCGGTGTGGGTCAAACATGAGTCTTCAAAATCAAAAGTGGTCAAGTTAGTAAGTAAGTAAGTAAGTTTATTAGTACAAGCACAAAAAACATAAGTACATGTATGGAGACGGGAATATGTATTATGTATTCATCGTTTTTTGTAAAATTTTGCATGCATAAGTTCAATTTGGCAGTAGATTCGGGGACGTTAAACTTCTTCATCGATAGTCTAAGACAATCAAGAAAACAGAAAGGAAAAAGAAACAAAAGTATGTCGAGATGAAAGTACATATGCTGCTTCGGATTAAGGTTGTGCTTACACAGGACAGTGAACCTCTGTTGAGGCGTTGGGACACCGCCCTTAGGTTCTGAAATTAACACTTTATGGGTCATTTAAGATAATTAGATTTACAAAATCTAAGGATATTTACATCATTAAGAGCACGAGTAAAACTTTGCGGATGCGCATCTTATAGTCGTTTTTATGAAATACATTGAAAGGTGTTTGTTATTACGGCAGTGACTAAAAAGTTTATACGTACGTATATGTGTTTTCATATGAAAATCCTTCATTTGAAGGAGATTAATAATGCTGTCATTCATAATGGATGACGGAACCTTATGAATACCCGTCGCTTTTTGGCGCTCGGGGATATTTTACTATTTTATATGTGGGCATTAATTCTTTGTAAAGCGCATATGTGCTTAACATCACGCATGAATGGAGTTGATCGCCAGGGGACGAAACGACGTTTCTTTATTAAAAATGGGTGGTCAATTTCAAAGCAAAATAACCTGATTGTAAGCCCCTGATGAGTCCCACAATCAGGTCAGTCGGGCATAACAAGGCGGTCCGTATATGCGATCACAGTGCACAATGATACTATATGTCACAGCTGTATAGTCGTGCAAGTCTCAATCGTTTTTGTCAACATTAACTTGGTCTTTTGTGTAAATTTGCTTTGTCCTTGACAATCTGGAACGGTTGAGGGTTGCTCCCACCAGGTTGTCTTGGGCCGGTGCGGATGCGCATCTTATAGTCGTTTTTATGAAATATATACATTGAAAGGTGTTTGTTATTACGGCAGTGACTAAAAAGTTTATACGTACGTATATGTGTTTTCATATGAAAATCCTTCATTTGAAGGAGATTAATAATGCTGTCATTCATAATGGATGACGGAACCTTATGAATACCCGTCGCTTTTTGGCGCTCGGGGATATTTTACTATTTTATATGTGGGCATTAATTCTTTGTAAAGCGCATATGTGCTTAACATCACGCATGAATGGAGTTGATCGCCAGGGGACGAAACGACGTTTCTTTATTAAAAATGGGTGGTCAATTTCAAAGCAAAATAACCTGATTGTAAGCCCCTGATGAGTCCCACAATCAGGTCAGTCGGGCATAACAAGGCGGTCCGTATATGCGATCACAGTGCACAATGATACTATATGTCACAGCTGTATAGTCGTGCAAGTCTCAATCGTTTTTGTCAACATTAACTTGGTCTTTTGTGTAAATTTGCAAAGTTTCTTTGCAGGCAACAGATTCGGGCAAGGAGTTCCATACATTTACAATACTGGTAGCAGAAATCCCTTGGCGAGGCGATCAACTTTTGTCATTATACCACCTCCAAAAAGTGACCCCACCGACCTGTGGGTGGGTGCACTAGCGTAGCCAGAAAAAAATTTCGGGGGGAAATGCAAAATTTTTGGGGGGGTCTGGGGCAGAAGCTGAGAAATTTTTCTATTTCCTGACCTTCGTGGAATTTTTACAGAGCATTCGTTGAAATTACAATAATATTTAAGGCGCAATGCTTGTTTATGCGCCTAAGTAATGCAGAAGGTGGTCAAAGTAGACCAAATAGGGTATTTTGTACTCATTTGTTAGTGCAAAACACGTATTATAATATTATAATACACATATATCTCGCGCCGGAGGCGCGAAAATTTTTTGAAAAATAGGCGTTTACATACGTGGCAGGAAAAAATTTCTGGGGGGCAACACCATTTCGGGGGGGGGGGAAATTCCCCCCATCCCCCCCCCCTGGCTACGCGCCTGGGTGGGTGCCCTACCCGCAGTGGGGCCGATGTGGGTCAAAAATGAAAGTCTTCAAAAGTGGTCATGTTTGGTATCTAATGAAAGGCGTTGGTGAGGGGATCAACTTTTGTCATTATACCACCCACAGAAAGTGGCCCCAGCGGCCTGTGGGTGGGTGCCCCACGCCCCCACCCACAGTGGGTCCGGTGTGGGTCAAAAATGAAAGTCTTCAAAAGTGGCCACGTTTGGCGTCAAATGAAAGCCATTGGCGAGGCGATCAAGTTTTGTCATTATACCAGCCACTAAAAGTGGCTCCACCGACCTGTGGGTGGGTGGCCGGCGTGGGTCAAAAATTGAAGTCTTCAAAAGATTGGTCATGTTTGGTAACAAATGAAAGCCCATTTGCTCACATTTGCCCTGCCTATTGCATTGTTCAAGCTCCTTATCTGCGTTAGCTCACTGCTGGAAAGGGAACCTTTGAAATGACAGAAGGACAAGTAATAAAAATGCGCCTCCGGAGCATGAAAAAGTAATATGGGTAGTGGTGAGGTTAAATGAAGAGAGGACTAGTCTTAAAAATGCTTAATATGGGGCTGGGTTCAAAAAAAGAAGAGGACTAGGTTGTGGGCGAATTAATATGGGCGCAGCTTTGCCGAGCAACCCATATTCGCGGGCTTTCACGTTTCGCCATGGCGATTGTCATATACAAAGCAATTAATGTCAGTCAATAATTACAATTCAACAGTTATATATATTATGTAGGGGCGCGATAGCGCCCCTACATAATATGGGTGTAAAGGCGTCTGCGCGGCCCCTGGAGACCGTGTGGGCCTGGTGCCAGCTAATTAGAGGTCCGGGAGGGGTAAAAAGGTTACCATGGTAAAGTACTCGAGTAGTACTACAAGTATCACCATACTTTTGGTTAAAATTCGGAACTTCGAAATTTTGCACTAGGCGATAGTTATCGTGCGGTTGTTTTTTTTTCTCGGTTAATAACGCTTATTGGAAGTGCATTTTCTAGCGAAGTGTTGGAACGATGTGGGCATTTTGGTCCAATGCTACTATGATATGTTGGTAGACAGTATCCCCCCATGCTACCAAACGAAGGTCATTTTGGCACTCGGCCAACTTTGGCTCTGTGCCAAGGCCCTAAAATCGGACTTTCGCTATTTTGGCACTTCAAAGTAAAACCAACTTTTTTTCACAGGCTAGCAGCTAGATCGGTTTGGTTTATTTTATTTGAATATTTGGGACTATGCGCTCAAAGTAACGAGGGGGATTTTTTAATTTCGCTCTGTAGCTTTCAGGAGATGGACCCAAACTTTGCATTTTTTGGCCTGTTTGGGCTAAAAGTTTCTAAGTCCCACTTTTACTAGAAATGGCCTAAAAGTCGCTAAAAATGGCGTTTTTCGGCCCTCTGGTGGTACCCATATATAGTAAATCGGGGTCGCGGAAAACGACGAGCATACTGCCGAGGTCGGTGGATGTGACCACTGACCCACAGCGCCCACCCACAGTGGGTCCGGTGTGGGTCAAAAATGAAAGTCTTCAAAAGTGGTCATGTTTGGTATCAAATGAAAGCCCTTGGCGAGGTGATCAACTTTTGTCATTATGCCACCCACAAAAAGTGGCCCCACCGACCTGTGAGTGGGTGCCCCACCCACAGTGGGTCCGGTGTGGGTCAAAAATGAAAGTCTTCAAAAGTTGTCAAGTTGGGTATCAAATGAAAGCCCTTGGCGAGGCGATCAACTTTTGCCATTATACCACCCACGAAAAGTGGCCCCACCGACCTGTGGGTGGGTGCCCCACCCACAGTGGGTCCGGTGTGGGTCAAAAATGAAAGTCTTCAAAAGTGGTCAAGTTTGGTATCAAATGAAAGCCCTTGGCGAGGCGATCAACTTTTGTCATTATACCACCTCCAAAAAGTGGCCCCACCGACCTGTGGGTGGGTGCCCCACCCACAGTGGGTCCGGTGTGGGTCAAAAATGAAAGTCTTCAAAAGTGGTCATGTTTGGTATCAAATAAAAGCCCTTGGCGAGGCGACTTTTGAGCTTTTGAGGACTTTTGAGGCGACCCATGTCTGCTGGAGATAGCTGGAAGGTTAAAATTTTGCATACAAATTGCCTACGGCATTTTTCAAGCTCCTTATATAAATAAGCACACTACTGGAAAGGGAACCTTTAAAACGACAGAAGGACAAGTAATAAAAGTGCTCCTTCGGAGCATGAAAAAGTAATATGGGTAGTGGTGAGGTTGTAAAATCAAGAGAGGACTAGTCTTAAAAATGCTTAATATGGGGCTAGGTTCAAAAACAGAAGAGGACTAGGTTGTGGGCGAATTAATATGGGCACAGCTTCGCCGACCAACCCATATTCGCGGGCTTTCACGCTTTGCCATGGCGACTTTCATATACAAAGCGATTAATGTCAGTCAATAACAACAATTCCAGCAGTTCAACAATCGCTGCAAGTTGCTTGATAAAAAGTTAGATTAGCTACGTAAACTATATATATATATAGTAATTTGGTTGTGCTGGACTACGGGAAGCAACGAGAAAAAAAACCAAGGCTATGATTATAAAGCTAGCAATGGAAATAGAAGATCGTCGGAGAGAGTCCTGAAATTATCGTTGAAATATAGACTTTTCTTGTAAACGGTTAAAATGCACAGTAAATATTAAGAGTTTGTTGAAAGAAATGTTTGCTTCCATTAAAACTCGTTAATCAGAGTTGTATATGTTATTTACGCACCGTAACCAAATCTGAACACTGGTATACTTTGTGTATATGTATAACTTTTTCAGTCCGCGAATATGGGTTGCTCGGCGAAGCTGTGCCCATATTAATTCGCCCACAACCTAGTCCTCTTCTGTTTTTGAACCTAGCCCCATATTAAGCATTTTTAAGACTAGTCCTCTCTTGATTTTACAACCTCACCACTACCCATATTACTTTTTCATGCTCCGAAGGAGCACTTTTATTACTTGTATATATATATATATATACAAGAATCAAAATGCTCCGATGGAGCATGAAAAATGCAATATGGGTGGCACTGGGTTTTAAGCGGAGTGCGGACAGAGGACTAGGTTTTAAAACGTTAATATGGGAGGGGCAGGTTGTAAATGCCAGGAGGACTAGGTTAAAAGCGCACTAATATGGACCAGCTTCGCTGAACAACCCATATTCGCGGAAACTACCCGGTGCTGATGATTGTGGTGGCTGTTTACCAGTAACAGTTTACCAATTTGTGAGCACAGCTCTGGGTCTGCAACTATATTTGTAGTTGTGTTCGTAATACTTAATAATTACATAATATGCAACTTGATTTAATTAATTAAATTAATGCATATATAGACAACACTTACACATGTATATAATGCAACACTTAATACAACATACGTATATGCAGTAAAAATTGGTGTCACAAATTGTGCTCTCGCAGCTCCATATAAAACGATTGAAGTATATAAAGCCTAATATTTCAAAATCAGCAAGCTCGCCTGGAAAGCTGACGAATTTAGAACTTAAGACAATAATGGTCACATGCGGAGTGGAGCATGCGTACCCGCGAATATGGGTTGTTCAGCGAAGCTGGTCCATATTAGTGCGCTTTTAACCTAGTCCTCCTGGCATTTACAACCTGCTCCTCCCATATTAACGTTTTAAAACCTAGTCCTCTGTCCGCTTAAAACCCAGTGTCACCCATATTGCATTTTTCATGCTCCATCGGAGCATTTTGATTCTTGTCCTATTTCATTTTTAAGGTTCTCAGTAAACCTTAAGCAAAAATGTTAAAGCTTTATGAAAGAAACTTTAAAAATTCCCCCAATAATTACGTATATAACAGTCAACCAAGCCGTAGAACAAAGAAGCTTGAAAATTACCAATTTCGAATATTTTAGAAAGTTGCAGAAAGTTATATGTAGTTTGTTATAAGCCGTGCTGTACTTCAGCAGCACTCTGCTGACGCAAGCGTCACTGCCAAAGTAGTAGACTTATTCGGCATGATTTGTAATGTTATCATGCACGTGCCTGCAGAATTCCAGGCTATTGCTATTTATCTGTTGCTAGTATTAGGCCGTGCTGTACTTGAGCAGCACTCTACTGCAGCGCAACCAGATGCAAATTATACTGTCGATGATACAAACTTATACGGCACGATTTCAATTGCTCTTCTGCAGTTATATGCGAAATTTTGGACAATTGCAACGTATCTGTAGCTAGTTATAGGCCGTGCTGTACTTGAGCAGCACTCTACTGCAGAGCAATTAGGCGCAAACTTCACTGCCAATAAAGGAGACTTATACGGCATCATTCCCAATGCTATTCTGCACGTGCCTGCAGAATTCCAGGCGATTGCAAGTTATCTGTAGTTAGTTATAGGCCGTGATGTACTTTTGCAGCACTCTACTGCAGCGCCACCATATAGTGACATCGTAGTAAGTATACGAAACCTATCAACAACTCTTTGTCATGTCCTAAACTATCTGTATGCCGAATTTCAAATGCCAGTGACAAATCAATAACTGGTTATCGACGGTGCTGTGTTTTCGAACAGCACACACAGCACGGTGGAAGCTAGAGAGTGCACCAACTAACATAGCTACAGTTCCCCCTTACTACAGACACAATTATCACCAAGTTTCATATGTTTAGCCGTTTACAGTAAGTCTACAGGCAGCGTGCTATGGTTGCTGCATAACAGTACAGCACGATAGCAGCACCGCACAGCGCTGCGACTATGCTCATCGTGTTCAGCGACCCCGATAACTCTTATATGCGTCCCACTATATGGCCCAAAACAGCATATTTAGGCCTATTTTTGACTATTTTCTGTGGAGTTGGGACTTAGAAATTTTTCCAAAATGGCCATTTGGCCGGACCAACTTTGGGCCGGCCGCCTGAACGATCCTGGCCAGATATCGAAAATCGCTCTCGTTATGACACGCTACCCATCCCAAAGTTTCTTATGCAACAAGCCGCGTCTCTCTAGCTTGTTCCCTGAGCCCTGTAGCCGTGACACAAAATTGGCCTTTTTTGGCCATCTTAGCGGTCAGGCCACCTTTGGCCGGCCGCACAGGTGGACGGCCGGGCCGGGCGGCGGAAAATTGTCCAAAAGGTACGTTAACACAAATACTACTCTCAGAAAAACCGAACTTCACCGGCTGAAAATGCCCATATCGTTCAGTTTGTGAGTTAGACTAAAACGGCTTCCCCAAGCGTGACTTACACGGAAAAAAAACAAACGGACCTAACTTGTCCGGAAGCGAAAATTTTCAAAGTTGAAAATTTTGACCAAAACTTTTTTGATACTTGTTGTACTCGTCGTGCTGGTTCAAATGATACCAAATTTGTCTAGTTTGGTTGAGTATTTAGCTGGCACGGTGCTCGAACGGGTCTCTAAGGGCCGCGCTGAGCCTTTTACACCCATATTATAGGGGGAGCGCTATCGCGCCCCGCTATAATATATATATACGTAAACTATATAGTATATAATTTGGTTGTGCTGGACTACGGCAAGCAACGAGAAAAAACCAAGGCTATGATTGTAATGATAACGGTTGAATATAAATAGAAGATCGTCGGAGAGAGTCCTGATCCTGAAGTTTATATTGTTGAAATATATACTTTCTTATAAATGGTTAAAACGCTCAGTAGATAAATATTAAGAGTTTATCGAAAGAAATGTTTGCTTCCACTAAAACTCGTTTATCGTAGTCGTATATTATTTACGTACCGTAACTAAATCTGAACACTGGTACTTATATATATACAATATATATTATATATTTAACTTTTCCAGTCCTCGAATATGGGTTGCTCGGCGAAGCTGCGCCCATATTAATTCGCCCACAACCTAGTCCTCTTCTTTTTTTGAATCTAGCCCCATATTAAGCATTTTTAAGACTAGTCCTCTATTTTACAACCTCACCACTACCCATATTACTTTTTCATGCTCCGAAGGAGCATTTTTATTACTTGTTTTGTGAAAAGTTCGCTATTTTTATTACTTATATTTGGATTACGTAGAAATATAAACGAATATCCCGATATTATTCGGGTATCCGTAGGTATGTAGCAGGGGCGCACCCAGGATTTTGAAAAGGGGTGGTCGAGCCGGAAAAATTTTTTGCTTTCGCCTGACACGTTTACGCTGGGGAGGGGGGGGGGTGGGGTGGCGAAGTTTTCAACAAAGAGTTCGTTTTGGGAGTCGTCGCTAGCCGACGCCAGGGGTGTGGGGGGGGGGCGGAGCCCCCCAGAAGTTGAGAAAATTTTTGAAATTTTGAAAAAAGCCGTAATGGAAATCTTTAAAAAGATTTCAATAAAAGTTGAGAAATTCTTTGACAAAATGGCAAAATTTGTATTGGAAAGTTTGAAAAGATTTGAATAAAAAGCTCTGCGAGGCGCATTGTTAGAAAAGCGCCGCAGGCCCGAGAAATTTTGAAAATTCAGTTAGAAAAGCTGGCTTACTTCTAGGCCAAAATTTATGGGGGGGCGATATGGGGGGGGGGCTCGACGAAGCCCCCCCCATCGATGGGGGGGGGGCTCACCGAAAATGGGGGGGGCATATTTTTTGACAAATTTTTAGGTTTTTTTGCGTAAAAAATGCTAAAAATCGCTAAAAAATAACTAATTTTGGGTGTTTTTTAAGCTAAAATAGTGGAAATTTAGGTAAAAATCCGGCGAAGCCGGAAAAATTTTTGAAAATTTTGGCTAAAAATGGCAAAAAATGGCAATTTTTGGGGTTATGGGGGGGGAGGTCGGAATTTATGGGGGGGGCTTTTTATGGGGGGGGGCTCCTCGAATGGGGGGGGAGGTCGCCGAATGGGGGGCCCCCCACCCCCCCCCCCCAGTAGAAGTAAGCCAGAAAAGCGCCACAGGCCCGAAAAATTTTGAAAATTTAGTTAGAAAAGTGCCGAAGGCAAGAAGAATTTTAAAAATCGGGATAGAAAGGCGCCGCAGGCGAGAAAAATTTTAAAAATCGGGATAGAAAAGCGCCGCAGGCGAGAAAAATATTACAAATAGCGATAGAAAAGCGCCGCAGGCGCGAAAAATTTTCATAATTGTTAATTTTATGCACTAAAAATTGCTCAATTTTTGCTTTCTCCCCGAAAATTCCCGGGGGGGGGTCGGAACCCCCAAACCCCCCCTGGGTGCGCCATGGTATGTAGATATGTGGCGCCATCAAGACGAAGATTTACACAATTTGCAAAGGTTAAGCCCTGAGTCAGATACAAGGCCGGGGCCCGCGCCCTGTTTATCCCTAGTAATACATGTGAAATTTATGTATGTGTTGATTAGAAACTGATAGCTTTCCCGGCCTGGTCACATAATATTATTGTTATTTCACGCATGACTGTACAATTTTATTTTCAGCAGCGGAAACGTCCATCGGGCAGAGCACTGGAGCGACGGTGTGGCACGACATAATCTCTGGTTGAAGAAAGGATACACCTTGATATATCGTTTATGCGGATGCGCATGCGAACATGGCGTACTCCGGTTAGATCCAGACTACAAGCCCGTCACTGCTGAAGCCAATATAGTAAGTACTGCAATCAAATCGATATGACTGCTGTTCTGTCATATCGTTTCAATGTTTTGAAAGCGGGGGAAAGGGTTTTGCTAATTGAAGTAAACCCCACAAGCAAGATATCGTTTTTATCTTTCTCAGTTGCCAAAAATTTTGACGTCGCATTTTGACTAATTTTCATTATGAACTGGAAACTTTGAATTTAAATGGCTGTAACTTTTTTATTCTTGAACCTAATTATCTGCCGTTTCAGTGATTTATGTAGGACCTATCAATGGCTCCGTTAGTTAGTTAAGGTGATGATTGTTACTGGTGACGTCTAATTTGAACCATTACTACACATCCATTACTTGGAGTTAAGATACCATCATCATATCAAAATGTATATAACTTGGCATTTTCCCTTTTTTAATGAATACCATGAAACTAATTTTGGTTTTTAGAATTTTTTAACTCATTTTTGCAGAAGTTTAATATTCCGGATTGCAAACTGAAGTTAATTTTTTCGCATGACCTCTGTTATATCGTTCGATACCTCTACCAAATATCTGGGGGACGATTTTTGACATTATGAAATCGCTCTTCTTTATGGACAAAATAAACTAAAATATATAAGTAACCTGGATTTTATCTACCTGTCCGAACTTTAGCAAGCCACTTTTTAGCGAGAAGGTAGATATCGGAGCGTTCTGGGGGTATTTTTGTACAGAACACACCTGTTAAGTGGCAGCCGTCTAGGTTGAAAGTTGAAAACTGATTATATCGCACGATAGGAAACAGATAGACGGATGCTTTCAAGAGCAAAAATGTGGTTGAATTTTTGAAGCGGGATTGTTCGGAGGGTTTCACAATGCTAAAAGAACTTATTTTGGAAAGGTTCGTCAAATTTGGACTTTATCTAAGCTGTATGCTAACCAGTGTTTTTTTCGCCGACGGCTTGTGTGTAACGTTACACACCTCTCCAAAAATTTTTGCTATTTTTCAGAAAAAGTGTGTAACTACATAAAAATTCCTAATTTACTCGCGTTTTTCTTACTACATGAAGACTTTTATTGTAACAAATAATTTCTAATTTTTAAGAAGTAGGTTCTTTATAAGTGAAAATTGAAATCTCAAATATATAGTGTACTGCAAAAGTAGGTGAAGCTTTACCAAATCAGTTTGACAAAACTATATAAATAAATTATACACAATGCTCATAGCTTTCATAGGTATATATGTACATAGCTAGAGAATTAAAAAAGGAACAACAGGACAACAAAAGCAACAGGATTTACGTTGGGCAGATTTGCCCAACGTAAATCAAAGTTTTTCTCGTAAGGCCTTCTATAGCACAAACCTGTTCTGAAATTTATCTGAACTAAGTAATGAATGAACAAATATATGTGTCTTTACTAACTAATCGTGGATTGGTAAGTCCAGATAAAGCAAATCCTTGGGCAACACCAAAATTAAATGTAATACAATGTATAGAGGGGGGTCTGGGGGGCGAAGCCCCCCAGAAACGGTAAATGTGTATGAACAAATCAATGCTCATTCGAAAAAGTTCCGACTATTAGGTAAAATTCGTCCAAAATTTTTGTGTAATGTTACACAGTCGCCAAATATTTTTTGCTATTTTCCAGATAAAAGTGTGTACTTACACGCGTTTTTGAGCAAAAAAACACTGATGCTAACTATATGTGACCAAAAGGAATCACCGCCTTAAAACGCTTTGCACGGTTTTTATACTTGCGCAAAGTTTCTAGAGTTAGCTAAGCTACTGGCCGACAAAATGCTCGTATAAACTTTGGCAACAAAAATGCTCTTGAGCTGATGTTTTCAAAAGGCGGAAACTTGATGTCGGGGTTGAGCAAGACACAAACCAAGGTTGAGCAAGACACAAACCAAGGTTGAGCCAGACATTGTGCAGGAGAGAAGTTTTGGGGATGGCAGGGTTTCTTCAAAATTTCACCTGTGTTTGTCCTGAAATTCACTTTTCGCAGCGCCCCCCCTATAATATGGGTGTAAAAGGCGCTGCGCGGCCCTTGGAGACCCCTTTCGAGCACCGTGCCAGCTAAATATATACTCAACCAAACTAGACAAATTTGGTATCGTTGGAATCAGCACGACTTGTACAACAAGTATCTAAAAAGTTTTGGTCAAAATTTTCAAGTTTGAAAGTTTTCGCTTCCGGACAAGTTAGGTCCGTTTGTTTTTTCCGTGTAAGTCTCGCTTGGGGAAGCCGTTTTAGTCTAACTCACAAACTGAATGATGCGGGCATTTTCTGCCGGGGAAGTTCAGAAAAATTTTCTGAGAGTAGTATTTGTGTTAACGTACCTTTTGGACAATTTTCCGCTGCAAGGCCAAAGGTGGCCTGACCGCTAAGATGGCCAAAAAAGGCCGATTTTGTGTCACGGCTACAGGGCTCAGGGAACAAGCTAGAGGGACGCGGCTTGTTGCATAAGAAACTTTGGGATGGGTAGCGTGTCATAACGAAGGCGATTTTTGATATCTGTCCGCGATCGTGCAGGCGGCCGGCCCAAAGTTGGTCTGGTCCGGCCAAATAGCCATTTTCAGAAAATTTCTAAGTCCCAACTCCACAGAAAATAGTCAAAAATAGGTCTAAATATGCTGTTTTGGGCCATCTAGTGGGTCGCATATATATAAAGGTTATTGGGGTCGCTGAACACGATGAGCATATTCCTGGGTTATTTTTAGGCCAAAATTTATGGGGGGGGGCTCACTCTGAGTTGCCCCCCCCCCCCTTTATGGGGGGGGCTCAACAAAAGTGGGGGGGGCAAATTTTTGGAAACAATTTTTCAAATTTTTAAAGTTTTTTGTGTAAAAATTTTAAAAATCACGAAAAAAATAATAATTTTAAGTGTTGATACGCTAAAATACTAAAAATTTCGCTAAAATTCCGGCGACGCCGGAAAATTTTTGAAAGCGGTGAAATCTGGCAATTTTTTGGGTTATGGGGGGGAGGTCAAAATTCATGGGGGAGAACCTCGAATGGGGGGAGGTTGCCGAGTGGGCCCCCCCCCAGTAAAAATAAGCCAGTAGTCGCAGCGCTGTGCGGTGCTGCTATCGAGCTGTACTGTTATGCAGCAACCATAGCACGCTGTCTGTAGACTTACTGTAAACGGCTAAACATATGAAACTTGGTGAAAATTGTGTCTGTAGTAAGGGGAAACTGTAGCTATGTTAGTTGGTGCACTCTCTAGCTTCCACTGTGCTGTATGGGCTGCCCCAAACACCGTACCGCCGATAACAAGTTATTCATTCGTCACTGGTATTTGAAATTCGGCATACAGATAGTTTAGGACATGACAAACTATTATAGATACGTTTCGTATACTTATTACGATGTTACTATGTGGTTGCGCTGCAGTGCAGTGCTGCAGAGGTACAGCACGGCCTATAACTAACTGCAGATAAGTTGCAATCGTCCAAAATTTTGCATACGAGTGCGGCAGAGCATTGCAAATCGTGCGTTATAAGTTTCCTTCACCCACAGTAAAGTTTGCATCTGGTTGCGCTGCAGTAAGTGCTGCTGAAGCACAGCACGACCTATAACTAGCTACAGGTAAGTTGCAATCGTCCGAAATTTTGCACACAAGATCGGCAGAGCATTGCAAATCGTGCCTTATAAGTTTCCTTCACCCACAGTAAAGTTTGCATCTGGTTGGGCTGCAGTAAGTGCTGCTGAAGTACAGCACGGCCTATAAGTAGCTACAGGTAAGTTGCAGTCGTCCGAAATTTTGTATATATACAAGTGCGGAAGAGCAGAGAAGAGAAGATTTCTGTCTAAATAGAGAAAAAGGAAAAAATTGGAACGTTTCAAGCTTCTTTGTTCTGTACTTTCGGTTGACGGTTAATGATTGGCGGAACTTTTAGAGTTTCTTTCACACAGCTTTAACATGTTTGCTTTTTACTGAGAACCTTAAAAATGAAATAGGACAAGAATAAAAATGCTCCATGGGTGACTGGGCTTTTTCTAGGCGAAAAAAGTGGGGGTGGGGAGAGTGGGGGGGTAACCCAAAAGTGGGGGGGAAATCCAAAGTGGTCTAAAATCGCTAAAATTGCAGTAAAAATAGACAGTTTTCTATACTGCTACAACTATGCTCAAAAATCGAGTTTGAGTACCAAAATAGACGATTTTTGAGAAAAAATTCCGGCGAAGCCGGAAAATTTTTGAAAATTTTGACCAAAAATCCTTAAAATTTGGCATTTTCTGGGCACCTTATGGTGAGTGGGGGGGGGAAGGGGTCGAGTGGGGGGGGGAACCCAAAAAGTGGGGGGGGGCGCCCCCCACCCCCCACCCCCCAACTAAAAAAAGCCCAGGGTGACACTGGGTTTTAAGCGGACAGAGGACTAGGTTTTAAAACGTTAATATGGGAGGGGCGGGTTGTAAAATGCTAGGAGGACTAGGTTAAAAGCGCACTAATTTGGACCAGCTTCGCTGAACAACCCATATTCGTGGTCACTCATGCTCCACTCCACATGACATACGAGCAAGATCTGCATTCTTCAGCTTTCAAAGCAAGCGGGACGATTTTGAAACATTAAAGCTTATTCCAAATAAACAATGCAGTTCTGGTAGAAAGGTGTTCAAGGTGTTGTATTAAGTTGATGCGAAAGGCAGTTGACATTATGTACGTGTATTATTAAGTTGTATAATAAGGAGCACGACTATAGACATATACTTGCAGGGCCATGCTGACAAATCGTACAATTTTCTGAAGAACTGCCGATAGCAACAGCAAGCAGTAGCCGGTAGAAACTCTAGGCAGTTTTCGCGAATATGGGTTGTTCAGCGAAGCTGGTCCATATTAGTGCGCTTTGCCTAGTCCTCCTAGCATTTACAATCCGCCCCTCCCATATTAACGTTTTAAAACCTAGTCCTCTGTCCGCTTAAAACTCAGTGTCACCCATATTGCATTTTTCATGCTCCATCGGAGCATTTTTATTCTTGTATTAAGAGGTTTTTAACGGTTTTCAGCATTTTATAACCATAATTTTGCATTTTTCGGGTGTTACAGAAAAAAAGAAAACATTGCTTGCTTGGTCTTTATAAACAATATTTCAACGTTCTGAACGTTAAATACTTGCTTTGAAGACTTCTTTTTGCGCAATAAATAATTGGGGTATGGGGTCTGAGCGTTGTTAAAATTGTTAAAATTTTGGTCTGAAAACCTTCAAAAGTTTTACTTTTCGACAGTATATTTTATTCCCGTTGTATGGAAACGTAATTTTATATAGTCCCTACTGGCAGCGTTGCTTAGAATAATGAAGACTGTACAACAGAACTCAACTATATATATATATATATATATATATATATATATATATATATATATATATATATATATATATATATATATATATATATATATATATATATAATATCCAGAAGAAAACAAACAGAAGTATAGCATAGATATATTGAGACGTTATCCTTTGCTCGAAGGGGCAAAATTTTTCCGAAAAACTTAAAATTTTGTGTATATATGTTGTAAATATTGGTTATGCTTAATGGTATCTGGTCGTTCATTGTTGTCTCCTGATGAATCCAACCCAATTAGGAAAAACTCCCTTAATTTGAGATGTTAAGAAAACAATTTCGCTTTCTACATTTTTTCAGACTTTAGTTGTAACTTGACTGATAACTGATGGGCAGTTTGAAATTGTAGACGGAAAAGAAGAAGCGCAAAAAGACCAAAGCCAAAGAATTACCCGCTTTAACTACAGTTCAAGATAATCTTTTATCCAAACGTCTGCCTGGAGGATCCGCCTCGGATCGCATATCTACCACAGTGGTGGCCAATAAACTGGATGAGCAACAGACACAGCTGCAGCTGAAGGCTCAGGCTGCGAAACAGGAAAAGGAGCGGCAGCAGAGAACTGCTGCGGTAGGAAGTTATTATTTTTTTACTTTGAGTTGTAGCAGGGAAACTGGGTTACGTTTATGTGTTGCGAGTAGCTTTTTTTAATTTTGAGTTTTAGACCGTATCATAGGGGTCGCGGTAGCGACCCCTATAATATGAGTGAAAATGGTCGAATGACCGTGTAAAACAAGGCTGCGCAGAAGCTGCGCAGATTCCTGCGCAGATCCTGCGCAGATTATGTGCGCAAAAAATTGTACGTGTCGAGTTTAGTATGTGTGCGAAGTTTCATCCCCGT
>JASAND010022746.1:0-28067 GCA_030248195.1 Trissonchulus latispiculum | reverse complement strand
CAAATGCGGCAAAAAGAGATGCTTAACTTGTGAATTCGTCGACGAGGGTTCTGTCTTTGGCAACGCCTATAATGTTAAACAGTATACTATCTTTAACGATACAGGATTGGATACGCTAAATTGTTGTTCTGCCAATGTTGTATATCTGATCACTTGTGATAGATGCGGTGTACAATATGTTGGAGAGACTAAACGCCCTCTTCACGTTAGATTTGGCCAGCATAGGAGAGCCATATTCAATAACAGTCATTCTAATTGCAAATTTCTTAAGGATCATTTTGCCAATGAAAACTGTGGGAAAATTAAAGTTAAGGTAATCGAAAAAATTAAGGATAACTTATCTGAAACGGTAAAAACTCGATTAAGATTGGAACGTGATACGTTTTGGATTAACCAGCTTCGCACAAAATTTCCCTATGGTTTAAACGAAAAACTCCATGGGGAACATTTTGATAAACCTGTTTTTTGTAATTTTAATAAACTTGAAAGATTCAGTCGCAAACGCGGACACCGAAATCCTAGAAAACGACGAGACAAAAATGTTAATCCGGAAGAATACTGCGATCAAATTAATAGTAATTTCATGAACGCACCTTTGGAAACGAGGGCAAATCTGTTAAAGAATTTACATATTCTGGATAAAAAATCACTATTCAAATTACTTATACATTCAGAGGAAAATCAGTCCTCTAACGCTATGGAAATTATGCACGATTTTTGTAAGTTCAAATTAAATTTGATAGAAACTCAATTAAATAAGCCGAGAAGGAATAATTTTATTAGATTTGAATTTTGCAATAAATTATTCGATAAAATAAATTTTAACAAACTTTTCAAAGAAAAAGAAATATTAAGTCACTGGCCAACAGGGCTGGATATTTCGTTGAGCAGACCATTAACTACGTTTACTTATGGACGTACCCTGTCTCAATTAATTTGTAATTATAAACAAACAGTGTTGGAATTAAATACTAACTCTAATTTGTTGACTAACAGTGCATGTGATTGTGCTAATAGCCGATTCAAAGACGTGTATCATAACCATGTAATAACTGGTGATTTAGATGTTATTGAAGATGAGAATCTTAGAAATCTTATGAAATTTGGGGCAAAGCATAGAATGCCTAGCCGACTTAATTTTAACGATGTTAGAAATTCTTTTAAAAAAGGATTACAAGAATTTATCAATAGATTATGCGCAAAATATAATCTTGCAACGTATGAATTTCAGGCTTGGAAAGTTTTATTAACTAAGAGGTTTAATTCTATGTTAAATGTAGATATACCTTTAGTTAACACTAATAACAGCATTACTCTTAACAGAACTATACTTAAGCGAGTTCAGGATAGATACGTAATTACAACGGTAGATAAATCATCACAGAACTTCGCTATTATATGTAAACATTTCTATGTTACTAAGCTATTGGAAGAAATAGGATTTAACTCTACTAACAACACTTATGAACGTGTTTCTAACAATGCTGATTCGATAATTAAGGAGCAGATATCTAAACTAACTGAATTTGGAATTATATGTGGTCGGGGTCTTAAACTTCCTTTTATGCAAATCATTCCTAAATTTCATAAAAATCCAATCAGTTTTAGAACTATAATTGCAGCTAAAACTGCATGTACCAAATCACTTTCTATTAGACTTGGTTACGGATTAAAACTTATTCAAAATTCTATGAAAACGTACTGTCAAGCTATTTCCAGACATCGACGATATTGCAAACCGTATTGGGTTATAGACAATAACAACGACATAATTAATGATTTGGCTAAATTAAATAAAAGAGGAAAGTGTAAATCAGTTTTAACGTATGACTTCGGGCAATTATATACTAACCTACGCCATGACGACATACTAACCAGCATGCAAAAGGTAGTATCCCTCGGGTTTGGCAAGAAAGGGAGGAAAATGATTTTACATGAAAAATCTGCGTGCTGGGGTAATTATTCTCGAAAAGGAATTGTAGTTGATCAAACAAAATTTATGGAAATGTTAGAATGGTTATTAAAAAATTCATATTTTAGCGTTGGAAATTTAATTTATCGACAAATAATTGGAATACCCATGGGGACGAATGCCGCTCCATTTATTGCTAACTTAGTATTATTTAATTATGAATTTACTTATATTATTAGCAAACTTAAGAAAGGTGAATTTGAAACAGTTTCTAAGCTAAAATATATTTATAGATATATTGACGACATAACATCGGTAAATGATGACCAAACATTGGACTCAAACTATGTTAACATGTACCCCAACTCGCTTACTCTAAACAAAGTTAATATAGATCCTAGCAATGCCGACGTTTTGGATATCAATATATCTATAATTAACAATAAATTTGTTACAGCTGTATATGATAAAAGAGATAATTTTGCATTTAACACTCTAATGTTACCAGATGCTAGGAGTAACATTAGTAGATGTTGTCTGTATAACGTAATTAATGGTGAAATTAATAGATATGGCAGAATATGTAACGTTTTGGAAAATTTTGTCGTGAAAACAAGAAAACTGGTAACTTTAGCAATCAGTAAATTGTATGATGGTGATCTTGTGAAACATGCTATTATGAGAACTATTAAAAAACAAAAATTTGATGTTAAATATATGTGCTCCGTGTCGGATATTTGTAGTAAAGTGTATGTTTAGCACAACTACTAAAAAACGCACGGATGAATGGGACCGCAGGGCAGAAACGACGTTCATAATATTCTAGAATTTTTTCCAAAACTTTAAAAGCTGCAACTGTTACATCGGTACGCCACTGATGAAGCCCACCGAGTATCAGTATCAGTCTGGCAGAGCGGTCAGCAAATGTGCCACCTAATAACGTGTGAATGTCCATGTCATAATAATGGTTCACTTATAAGTTTGCATGACCTTATATGTTTTGTTTTATACACGGGTAGGGATGGGTCTTCACCTTTGACTTGTTATGGTTTTACTTTTATTTTATATTTTAATTTATTTATTCAGGTTTTCGTTGGTTGATTTCTTTACGGAGGTCACTATGCTTTTGGTGAAATATCGTTGGGTATGGTTTATCGTTATGGCCTTGGTTAATACGGGGGATGAACTGGCTGCGAATGTTCCTCCTGCCGTTCCTCCCTCGCCTTGTATACCGTCTTCTGGAACTTTCAAAAGGAATACTAGTATGTGGGATATTTTCTTTCTGTTCTTTTCTTTCTTCTCTAAGTTCTTGTCTCAGACAACGCCTCAACGTTTACACATCATTTGAGTTCCAGAATTTCTGTAAAAGAAATGAAATCCGCCATTTGACTTCGCCACCCTATCATCCGGCTTCTAACGGGGAAGCAGAGCGTTTTGTACAAACATTTAAGAAAGCAATGAAGGAAAATCTGTCTGCTCCCATCTCGGAAAGATTGTCAAAGTTCTTGTTTGCGTACAGATTTACCCCTCAATCCAAAACCCTCAAAAGTACAGCAGAGTTGGTTTTCAGTTTTCCCGCAAAGACAAGACTTTCACTGATGCGAACAAGACAGCCCAAACCTAAGCTGACAACGGCGGCCCAAAAGTATACCAAGTCCCAACCGGTCTGGGCAAGGAACTTTTCAGGTCATAAGAAATGGGTGTCTGGCATTGTAATTGAGCCAAAGGGAGCGACTTCTTATCAGGTCCAGACTGGGTCAGGAATTTGGATTCGCCATCAAGATCAGCTACGTCCAAGATATCCTCATTCCCAGGGTTTGGAATCAAACGATTGGGTGTACTCTACCTACGATAACAGGATGGGAGGTCCAGGTCAATATCCTAGAATCCAAGCAGCGGAACTGTTGGCTGGACATCCTGAGGTACAGGTTCCGAGAGAACAACAACGGCACAACTTCGGGGATAGTACACGACCGCTGCTCCAGTGAACAGACTTGGGTGGAGGCGCTAGTTTTGTCCGGGGAGGATGAAGCATATGAATTCAATAAAAGCATAAGGTGACATTGTGATTAGAGCTACCGTAGTAGCTGACGTGATTCTGATATAGTAAATGTTAGTAGCTAGCTGGAATCAAACAATTATCTTGTCATTTTCAAAGCTATATTACGCGCACAAAATGTGGCAATAACAATGTAAAGGATAGAAGATTTTAACTCGTTTAACCCGCGGGTTAAAATCCAATGTTAAATGTCGTGAGCGAGTTAAAAGAGTTAAATTTAACCCATTCATGAAAAGGGTAGAGTTAAATTTAACTCTACACGTTTTTAACTCCACGTGTCATTCACGAAGAGAGTAGAGTTAAAAGAGTTAATTTTTAACTCTTTTCGCGAATGAGCGTAGAGTTAAAAATTTTAACTCTGCTTAACTCGGCGAGTTAATTTTAACTCGTTTAACCCATTCGCGAAAAGGATCGAGTTAAATTTAACTCGTTTAACCCATTCGCGAAAAGGATCTAAGTTGTAATAAATAGCACTATTTTTGGCATTGTTTTTTGTATGCCGGGCCTTCACCGGGCCGCCGGGCCCGACGGGCGTACCGGGCCTTGAATCGGGCCTCCGGGCCCGGGCCGGGCCGGGCCGGGCTCGGCCCGGCCTGAGGCCCGGCCCGGTTGGCTCAGCAGGCCCGGTGGGCCCGGCCTCTAACACCGGGCCTGGTAGCGGCCGGGCTTTCAGCCAGAGCCGGGCCCAATCCAAAATTTTACGGGCCCGGGCCTAAACCGGGCCAGCCCGGCCCGGGCCCGGCCCAGGGCTCGGAGCCTGCTACACAGCCCGGGCACAAGCCTACTTTGAATTTTGTAAACTACTGAATATGACCTTTGGCTAGAACCTCTGATTAGTGTGTGCTTAATCAGTTACATATGATAAGGTGATTGATTAAAAAGTATGTAGATCATTGAATTTTTCATGATCAGCATATCACAGTAGGGAAGTCAAAATTCAATTAAACAGGCTCTGGTAAAATGGAAAATGAAGATGGCTAAAGAATGAGATGAAAACAACAAGCTGCGAGTAATGATATCAATTATCAAATCCCGTTAGCTTTAGCATTAGAAGTTACCAAGCGAAGAGTAGGTAAGGAACTCTCTGTCCAGCTAATCCTTACCTAAAATTCATTGGAGAATGAAAATTTAAAATTCGGAATAAAAAATCCGGACTTTTAATTTCACGATCAAAATTGAAATTTCATTTTTGCTTTTTTCTTCCTTGCTCGATCCTCCATTTGGTCCTCCCTCCGTTGCTGCCAGTTTTCAATAGTGGTCACGCAAAAGGACTTAGATCTCTGCTAATTACATAATAATCAGAGGTTTCAAAAAGTGATCCAATAACCATGAAATTGCGCAGGTAGTGGTAGCATTAATCCTCCTCCCAGACCAGTCATAAAGCTATCATCAACTCTAAAATTGTTGTGTTGTTTTAAGAAACTCGGAACTGGCGTTGGAAAGGCAAAACCAATCAAAAGCTAGCCTTCTGTTGGCAGTGGTTTACTGGCTTTCCGGAACAACTACCATCAGCTGCGTTTAACCGCGTTCTTTTTCCGACACAGGAACCTTTGAATCTTAAATCTCTCTTCACCTGCAGCAGCACGCCTGCGAATCTCCTGCCTTAAATCATAGTTAGACTGTCTTTCCTTAGCAGTCATTTCTGGACGGTTGAAAGGATTAAAGTCTCCAGTTTTAACACTTTCATCCCCTTGTAGTAATTCCTTCCCTTTAGACAAAAACATTCGCAGTTCGCGTCGGTCATGAAAGCAAATATTTAAAATTCTCCCCCCTTGACGAAACTTGCCTGTCATCGCGATTCGCTAAAAACTGACGCAATGAATCAGTTCGAATACCCATTTTTTCGCAATACAAGCGCTCACCATTCCCGAATCTAAGCCTACCTGTACCTCATCCGTTTTGCCTGATTCTTTGTAACTTAACATTTGTTTAACTTTGTTTAACATTTGTTACACTGCATACTTCAGCAAAGTAATAAATAATCCGATTAGTGTTAACTGAAGATAAGGAATAAAGCAATGAGGGCGTCGTCATCAGAATACAAATACAACCGTGATATCCTTGAGTGACTCTTCGCTCTTGAGCTTTATGCTATTTTTACTGAACTGATAAAGGGGGTGGGGAAAAATAAGTTTTCAAAAATATGAAATTATACAGCATCTTTTGTTAAAGTTGAGCACAGGCGACAAACCATTAAAACAGTTATTTTTACTACAAACTTAAAAAACAATTTGATACTGTTGTGCCGAAGTCTATTTTTGATTACAGTTTTCTAACAGTCTGCAGGTGAAAAGTTCTATACCCCATGGAGAACTTCGACGAGTGGAGATTCTATTATTCCCTTTACCCCTTTGTTGTATTGCTAACCCGTGGCTGCTGATGAAGTATACATAGTTGTGCTTAAGTGAACACAGAACTAGCGAATTTATTTTATAACAAAAAATTATTAAAGGTTTAAATATATTTAGTTATTTAGTTACATCAAGTTTTTTAAAAATTCTGTTAGAAATTAGAAATAGGCCCATTTCTGCTGAGGCTCTTGGAAGTTTTATAATTCCTCCTTGGGCCGTTTTAGGTTAGCTTAGGTTATCTTTTAGGTTCAGGTTTGTTCAGGGGATTTCCTAGTTCTAGCAGCAAGTAGACGCACGTCGACGCACGTAAACGTCTGCATGCATCTGTGAGCATGAATCCACTACAGCGGTTGCTTTAAACTGTTAAAACGGCATGTTACATGCGGAGGCGCGTCGCTCATTTTTGAACGTTTACGACAATGAAGACTCCTTAATGCACTTTCGTTGCTGCATGCTGCATCTAACTATCTTCTGACCGGAATCATGCGGTGGGATTTGAGATTCCATATAGTTCATCCTATAAACTTTGTGCCATTAATCTGTCCTTTCAATCACGTTTCATGAAAGCATAAACAGGGACCCTTTTTGCAAATTGTGTAATCAACTAAAAGCTTTTTCCTTTGACTTTTAAGACGTAATAATTATTCTATAACTTTGTACACGCGATTTCCATTCCTTTATGCTGTTCGCGCATGCTTTTGCTAATTAGTTGACTCAGAGTCAATCAGGAGGAGTACAGTTTCCTGTAATTTACAGTAAACAACCTCATTATTAATATGTAATTGTAGTTGTCAGGAATGAAGATGTTCCTCTCAGTTCACTTCACTTCCTCAAAAACGGGCGGTCTTGACTAGTCAGTCAGGATTACAGGTCAACATACGCACGTTGTCAGGTTACCTTTGTCATATTGTGGCTAACAGATAACAGCTAACAAGCTTTCTTCAAAGGTGCATAAACCTGGATAGAAGGGCAGAATGAGGACAAAAGCCAGACAACTCTAACTTGTTCCCTCAAAAATGCTTTGCCATGCATCACGGTAATCTAGATACAGAAATTGTGTAACGAAGTGTACAGAAATTTCTTATCTTAGTCGACGCAAGTAATGATTTCTTAATTTTTGTATGGAAAGTCGCCAGTTGCAGGTTACAATTCGGTGCACTCTCCTTTTGGTTAATGCAATCTGCAATCTGCAATCTGAACGAATAATTCAAACCTAGCTAGAGAGGCCACTACAGCCATTCTGTTGCTCTTCAACGTAAATTCAATAAATTCTCAGCCGTGGTTTCGTAGGTATTGAATTTAGTCCAAACTACGTCGGCAGTGTATTATCAGTGGCGCTGCCGTTCCACCGATTCACTTACAGCTTATTCCCTCTCATATTTTGCAGCAAAACTTAAATTTCCCAGATCTTCAGTGCTGCTGCTATTTAGCGACAATCCAGGGTTCCCCCCAAATTCACGATTCCAGCGTTTTCTCAATCAATCCTGGTTGTTGAGAAATTAATTCTCTATTAATCAATAGTAGTCCATCCCTGTAATTGCTTTAAGTCATATTCCACAACTTTCACTTGTCATTGCGTCGACAATGCAAGACTGTTCACTTACAATTGTCGACCCCTTGCAGATCCGAGTATGTGTTTTATTTATTAATGTTTGGCATGGATTAATATTATTGGATATGAAACCGTTTTATCAAATGGTTTACAATTTTCCAAGCATTGTGTTGCAGAGCTAAATCTGAATTTAGAAGATTGAATTGATGCTTTCGTTCTGTTACTGAATGATCCCGTTTTCCGGTTGCCTCCACCCTCCGATCGCCAGTTCACCCCAAAATAACGCCTCCTGCATGCACCCAATATAGTCTGGTCGCCTCGTCGACTGTAGCATAAAAATGGGGGTACTCTGTTCCGGAAGTGATCTTGTAATAAGTCTTTTACCATGCAGCTAAACTAGTGTTTAAAGTCGGAATTAATAGCAGTTGTTAGGGATGATAGCATGCTCCTGGTTGCCACTTAGACGCCATTACCTTTCTACCCTTCTGTCAAACCCACTTAGAATAGATCACGAGTTTTATCATCCCAGAACACCTTGACAGCCCTTCGGGTGATCTAGTAAAATCTAATAAGAACTGGATAAGAACTTCGTGTTCTCAAATTGTTTTGATCAATTCTGACATTTTCGATGCTTCTTCTTTGAAGCATAATTAAACAATTTGGTCAAAGTATCACTCATTGGTTGACATTTCTAACGAAAAAACTTCTTATTAATCTAACTTCTTGAATACCCCACGGATCATTGTCTCTTTCCCCAAGCATTGCAATTTCAGAAAATAATTTATAAATCCATTAGTGTAAAGATTATGCACCCACACAGGCCTTGTTAGATGCAAAGCTCTTCTTGAGTACTACTTTAATGAAAGTCTATGTTTGGCATCGACAGTGAATTATCTGCAATCTGATAAGGTCATATTTTTAGCTATCCAACCCATTCTATTCTGTTTTGTTATTATTCTGACAAATTCATAAAGGGTTTTAGAGCGGAATTTAAACCCACTCACTGCTTAATAATCGTAATAAATTAATCCAGCTTTGAATCCTTCAACTGATAGTTTCATGTTTTGCCAACCTTTTTTAGTCTTAAAGAATCAGTTGGTTTTTAACGGGTTAGAATTGTGTCAGTAGTGTTTTAAACTTTCCTTTTTAACTGAAAGTGGGGAGATGAATAATAGTTTTTCGCAGTTGACCTAGGAGTTCACACAAGACCGGCGCTGTTCCTACTACAGCTTAGTGTCTGCGTAATAAGCTAGCCCAAAGGCGGCCACATTCTTAGATTCTCTGTAAATCTCTAAAGGATGATAAATTGCATTGCATACGCCATTGTTTTGTATCTTTAGTATTATTTTGAAGTAATTATCATACAGTTATGTGGCACTCTGACGAGTACTATGTCAAGAGTATTGATGCTGCGACACATGATAAAGTATCCCCTCAAAGGTCGTTAAGTTACGAACCTCTCAATGCGTCGCCGGAGCGAAGCAGTATTACAACAACAGCTCAGACTGAGGCAGCGACTTCAGCTTTGACTGAGTCAATCCAACCGTCGTCGCCGTTGATTTCTGTGGCACCGGCTGCCTTTTCACCCCGTCGTGGGCGGAAGAAACTGTCCGGTGAAGACCGAATCAGCCGAAGACAAGGATCGAATGGGAGCGGCAGTGGAAAATCGACAAAAACTACTTTAAAGCTGGCTGCCGTAAATTTAGGACACAGTTTCGACACTCTGACCAATCAGAACATTCCGACACCAGAGTTTGCTGTAAGTGCGCTTAACAGCAGCGGAAGTTGCACCGCACTGCAACAGTCACCAAAAAGTAATGCAAGAATCCCGATTCAGCCAACCTACACTCTACCGCTGCTAAATCTGAGCAGTACGGAGATCCTGCTGGTACGTAAAAGTTGGTTGATGGCCAAACGAAAAGGTTTGGAAGAGCCTGGAATTTCGTTGGTCATGACTTTGTGTCAACATCATAAAGCAATTGATAAACTGTTTCGAACTGTTCAATCCAAAGGGGAATTGTTAAGCTATACATTTCACGCACAGATCTTCAACAAACAAATGGATTATATTATACAAATGTTGGAATCGCCTGAACAGATCGCTGCTCATGTTCAAGGTCTCGGAAGGTAAACGATAGGTTATGCTTTAATTTTATTGCAAGACAAGACTCAGAGCTTTTTTCGGTGGAAAAGAACAGAATAGAGTTAAAACTAACTATTTTAACCTCAATGAAGTTTGATTTTTGTTCACTGTGTCATGAAAGAGTTCGAGTTAGTTTAACTCGCAAAAAGTTGCTTAACGTTTTCATGAACAGGCACACTCAGTAATTCGGAGTTTATTTGCGTAAATAGTACTGCACGCACACTTTTGGCAAGACAGTGGCAACTCCACTAATCACCGGGTTGGCCAGGTTGGCAAGCTTTAGCACTTATTTGTAGTCTACTCCACCAGACCTAATCAAATGTTTTAATTTTAAGATAACTCTACTTTACGCTGCGCTTAGCGAAATTGACCCAAGTGTCAATTTCATGGGCACTTGAGCCGAAGAATAGAATGCGGAGAAGTCACCCTTCATTTTTCTTCATGAGGGGCTGAGTTCGCATCTTGTAAAAGGTGATCTCACAACCCCAAAACCATTTCAACATACTATTCCTCACAGAAATTAGGCCAAGAAACCAGCATTTTTTTCGCTTAGTTCTTCTCCTTACAGCATTTCGTTTAATTCTGCGGTTCTACATTTCAGAAAACCTAATATCACCATTTGTGAAACTATATTAACAGAAGCTGCCGTTTATATTGCTAAAACAATACTGTGTTTCAGGAGACATGTGATAATGCCGAAAAACACGACATTTCAAGTCTCCTTTTTCGATGCATTTGCCGAGGTAATCGCAGAAAAGGCAAGTACCTGGGGCATTGGAACTCATCGTCAGCGAAATCCCATAACGCTGCAGGCCTGGAATAAAATAGCTCTATTCATCGCAGACCAGGCCATGACTGGTTATCGACGTGGAGTATGGAACATTTACGGATCTCCGGGCCGAAGTCGAAAGATGACATAATCATCCTCTTAGACATATTAGTCCGTGTATCCTGCTGCATATGTAAAATTGATTAAATGATTCTATCCAAATGTATTCAACAGAACGATCGCCCTCCAAACATCGCAGTTGGCTCGAGCATTAACAACCAAATTAAACAAAATTAACAGTCACAATTCAGACACAAAAAGTAGCATCAAAATATGGAGCCTGACACGGTTCAATAAAGTTGAAACAGCTGAATAGTAGTAGTGTTTGAGTACGGCCGCCAGGTACATCAAACATCGAGAGTCGAGACAACAAGACTTCAAATTAGTTAGTTTAGGCAGGTAACTAACTCAATGTCGATTTTCAGTCAAATTTGTGACAAAAAGTATTTTTATGTTTTTGGCGGTTTTTTTCTGGAAATGATTGGGAAGGGGCAGTTGAGATAAGAAATTTTTAGCTAAGACACTTTACAGTTGAACAGACTTTTTCTTGCTAACGTATGTAATGAAATTGTCAAGCAAGTAAGAAATTGTCCATTTGCAGAATACCTGCTTAAAATTAAGAATTACTACCATTTAAGGATGACTGCCATTAGTCATATCTTAAGGTGCTGGTTCGAGTTGGTATATTTTGGGCTTTAAAAGCACAATTGCACAATTTACTAAAATTTGCTACAATTACATCATTTAGCCTAGAAAAGATTATAGAAAAGTTGCGGCGTGAAAATTTGAGTTTTGGATAAATTTGTTTAATCCGCCATAACTTGCATTGTGGGTACCCTACACGGACGAACCTATAATCATTTGAATCGTCTCACAAAGACCTACAATATTGCTCTTGAGAGTATTCTTCAACTCCTTACGGTTTAAGAGATAACAGCTAAAATTGATTTTCGAGGTTCAAAACTGGCCATTTTCCGAAAAATTAAATATTGCAAGATTTCGACAATTTCAACAGCGCTGGTCCGTCAGTCAAGTATTGATCATATTTATTGTCTTAAAGCACAGGTTATGCCAAACGGAGAGTTCTCTGCGGCATCTGCCTACGCACAGCAACAAACACCTGAAATTTTGAAAATCGCAACCAGATTGTTTTGAACACGGATTTCTCTCAACTCATGCAACCAATCAGAAAACTGCTTTAGACACGCATTTTTGGGACAATTACCGAGGCCTGTTTTTCATGGCTTCGCGTTTTGTCTTTCCGTTCGAGAGAAATAAGCATCCAAACTTGAAATTTTGGCGAAAATAAGGCAAAATGTACATTTTTCTCAAAATCTTGAGCTTGCCTCATCATTAAAAGATTTAAGAAAAATACAAACCCTCGGAAAGATGTTTCTTTTGAAGCCTGAACTGGTCGCTTTTCTTTAGCTTTCCCACATTTCGAGAAATCCATGTTCAAAAATTGTTTTCTTGCTATCACATGTTTAAGTCGAAGAGTTAAAATGAGACAGGTATACCCTGCCTGGCTGTAACAAGCACATTCTAAGCTTTAAAATGATCTAAAAATTATCGTTGAATTCCAAGAATCGAGCAAATTACAGTCTTTCAAAATTTGCTGCAAATACCCGAACTAGCACCTTAAACCCATAACGTATTCAAAACTTTTGATTGCAGACTTAAAATCTTCGTATCTGAGCTCTCCTACTGCCAACGTTTCGGCCAAAGTGAAGACAAACAGTATTTGGCTTTATGACCAGTTTATCTGAAAATGGTTGCCCATAAAAGGGCAGTTGGGATACGTGGTTTTTGTACTAAATATTGTTAATTCTACTTTGTACATTCCTTCCGACGTTTACCTTTCTAGGTAAACAATCAATGCAACCTGTTAAACCAGTTGGAAAAAACGCATTTTGTTCCTTTCTGAAGTAAACTTGACTTACGATTTCAAAAAGCAACTGATATTAGGAGTTTCTGGGCAGTTTGCTCATTTTTGTGTACTGCAATAGTGTAACGTTTGGCCACATCTCGTAATCCATACGAGCTGGAAAAATTTCGATTGCAGCTTTGGAATCAGCGTTTACTTTAGGATCAACTTATCAATCCCCGTGTTTACTGTCCGGAACTAAACCGGAGACTGACTGGCGATTCTATTGCAGGTTCCCTAAGGGTGCAACTCTAATTAAAATAGATCCCTAGTCTAACCTTCCCTAATCAAACATGAGGCGATTGTGGCGGACAAATGTGTTTATTAAATAAACTTACAATTTATTACCAGTAATCCAAAATGGTGGCACAGCTAATATAAAATGGGTTAAAACCCGACTGATCCAGACATGAACAATACCAATACTGATTAATTAGTCTAATTAAAGATATGACTCATAGCTCCAGACCGAAGTCGCTACACAGAAGTAAGCGTTAGTTTCAATGGTTGTTGTAGAATCGCAGACCGTAATTGCTAGTTTTTCACATCATCCCCCTGCGAAAGTGTTTTAGCGCCTGCTAAAAATTCAGAGATAACGAGAGTTGCTACCATAATTCAAGAATTAAAAATAGATGGAAAATTTCAAGAAAAAAGAAAACTACATGGGCGACCAGTAAGCAACCGTTAAGAAGTCCTGGCGCTTTTACTGCCCATGAAAGAAAGTAACTTCAGAAGTAAGTCAAGTGACTTACAAGAGAAAGTACAAAGTTTAAAGAAAATAGAAAAGTTTGGTAGCGAAGTGGTAGTCAAATGCAGGCTAAACGAAACTGGGGATTAACTACTTGCTTACACGTAACTTGATAACATTTTAAACGATACTGCGATTCAAATTTAGATAAGGAAAAAAGAATAAGTAGAAATCAAAAATAAAGGATCGAAACCCCATATGAAAAAGTAGTACCCAAATGCCTCTATGGTTAGAAAACCCAATTCACACAACTCATCCCAACACACAAAACGTACACACTAACAATAATAAATACACAGGCCTGACAATACAAAAATCACCGCTGTACATAGAGTAGATACGACAAATTTATGCTTTACAACAAAGTTTCAAAAGAGTATATACGGCAAAAGTATCTGTACAACAATGTTCAAAAGAGTAAATATTGCATTTATAACAGAAGAATTCAAATCCTAAGCTAAACAAGTACAGAATATGACAAAAAGGTACAAGTTATTCTATACAACAAAATTCAAAATATATATATTCTAACAAAATTAACTAACAATAATAAAAGTAGGATTACAGGCTTACAAGTAGATAGCAGAAAGCACAGACAGAAACTGCCGTTTACAGCACAACCCGTCTTAGCTCAAATCTTGGCCCTTGGCTTAAAGCCCTCATCTCTCGGAATTGTGCAATAGCAAATAGCAGTTTAAAGAAAATACAAAATCCCAATAAGTTTCAAGAGAATTTCAAATAGAATTTAACAAACAGCAATAATGTATATACATGTATAATAAGTCCTAGCAACTATCAGCTAACAACATGTTGTCAAATTCTCAGTTTTCAATGTGTTTGTTATCGTTTCACCCCGTGCGAAAGAAATGAGTTCCTACGAATTCCACAAAACAAATGCAAAACCCTGCTAAACAAAAACAAACAATAGAATCAAAGTAGTCAAACAAATAGAAACAGAATAACAAGACAAAAATTAAGGCAAGCATTTAAGGCTAAGTTTTAAAGTGAATAGAACAAATTTTCAAAGATAATAAGGCTATAACATAACTATAACAATGTATGACAAACAAAAATGACTACAAAAAAGTTCTAATACAAGGCAGTGGTATGGCTACTCCGGGGCACCGGCCCTCGAGCCTGGTCGGAAGGCTACTACGGGGCACCGGCCCTCTAGCCTGGTTGGAAGACTGGTAGCACCGACAACGTCCACCGTTTGTAGCACCGTCGAAAAACACCATTGAAAGAGCCGTAAAGCTGAAACACAAAGGGGGTTAGACAAACAGTTATTAAGAATACCCGTACTCGTAAACTTGAGATTTGAGATATTTGCGTCAAGAATTTATAGTTAGGATAAGCGTAAGATAGAAAAGAAATTCGTCGTTTGATAGAGATTATGTTTTAACAGAGAAACTAGAAATTTATTCCAAAAGAGAAAGTTATGTTACACCGTCATTTCACTTGAGCATTTATGAGGTGTATTTAAGTAAAAATACAAACTAACTCTAATTCACTGCATCAATGTACAAAGTATAAACCTATGTCGCTATGAAGTGTGGCTTGCCGAAGCATAATTACAAAGGAATACAAAAACAACTGTACAGCAAATAAACTACATAAGAACTAACTCAATATTTTTGGATTTTTAGAGTTTTTAGATTAATATACGGCAAAGATTAAGCGAAAAATACAAAACAAAATGCCAAAATGGAAATATCAAAGTTAGAATTCAAAAGTATACCTGTACACGAACAAAAAACCACTAACTTCAAAAATAATACTGAATAACTACAAAGATTAAATACGACAAAATATAGGATATATATATAGCAAGCCAAACTTCAGTTAAAGATAAATTCTGCATTTAAACGTATCTGAGGCGTTTTAAGTATGAACGTATTAATAAGCCTCTATTAATTCCTTCTTTCTTTCTGGTTAACCATCATATATGTACGGTGTGTACTGGTTAACTAACAAACTTTGCTTGCTTTTCAAATAGACTAATAATTCCAAGAATTCCAATAATTCCGATAAGAGAAACAGACAAAAATAAAGATAAGGAAAAAGTATCAAACGTTAGCTTTTAATAAATTCCGGTTAAATGACTGGCAAAAAGACAAACAAAAAAATTACTGCGGAAAGTAAAATATGAAAGTAAAAAATGAAAAAGAAAAAAAATAAATGAAACCATGCTACCATCACGACAAAAACACGACGTAGAGACCTACGACATGCGTTTTTGTGTGGCAGCTACGCACTAACTCGAAGATGGCCATACAAGTTGCGCGTAATGGTGATATATGAGCCCAGTGACCGGAATCCTAATCAAAGCCCTCCATGGCTTTTGTACGTATTCCATACGTACATCCAGTATTAAGATCCAATTACTGAGAATGGCGATGACAAAGCTCGTGGCTGCGATACTATAACCAAATCATTCTTTTCCAAACCAAATCCATTCTTCATATACGTATATTGCTTCAGCTGTTCATCAGTGCTTTTTTCCAAACTTTCAGCACTATCCTTGCCCTTATCTTCATTAAATAACAAATCCAAACCATAACCATCACTTTGGGCAATGTTTACTACAGTTCCCATGATAGCTGAAGTACTATTTACAGAGCCACTTTCCGTGAGAGCTTTGTTTAATTCCATTGTATTCAAGCCATTCGATCTGACCAAATCCATACTTGACCTTCCAGCGTTAACCTCTGCTGTTAAATTGCCAGCAAGACGAGTATCTGGGATACGTATAAAGTCCACTTCCAAATCATTCGAACTTCTAGGACGTTCACACATTTGAACTATCACTTCTTGGTGTAGGACTGAATCCAGGGCTTTATCGCCAACTATTGATCCAGTACTGCATCTGGATAAATCTTCGGCTGGGTCGTTGTGTTCCAATTTGTTCACTGTAGTAGGCAAATTATCAATGAGATCAGTATGTCCTGAAGAAGTAGCTTCATGATCCTTGTCCAACTGACCAGACTGCGACCACTGAGTCGAATTTGAAGAAGCCGTAACATGAGACCTTGAGCCAGGAAAATTGTGGTCCTGGTATTTTCTAGCTTGGTTATGTTCTTGCTTAGAAGAATAGTCACGTTGATCCAAATTACTGGAAAAAATTCCGTTGCAACAAGTAGCTTTTTGTTTGGAATGATATGACCTGTTTTGGGGGGTCAAAAACGCAGATTTTCTAAAATTTCGCTCGAAGAAACCAAAATTCGAGGGATAAAAATGTGAAACTCTGTTTGAGAACAACGCGCTTGACATGAAACTACCGTTCATTGGACTCTGAGAGCAAAAATTCGGAAATCGACCCGGCAATTTTTGAGATTTCGGCCATCTGGTACTATTGCCATATCGAAAAAGGTTTTGGCCTGTAGAAAATTCTGGAGAAACGAACTGAGGGAACGGATACCTGTTATAGTAACAGTTCATAGGGCTACTCCTCACTGCTGTAGTCATTTGGCTCGGGGGGTTCGCAAAACATTTTTCGCCTGAAAAATCCGGACATACCGCAGACGTGCGAAAATGAGCATTTTTGGGTGGATTTTTCTGCCTAGAAACAGAAGTTTGAGGGATAGGGCAAAACGAATAGCTGTTTCTGGTGTAGTTTCCCATGGGGCAACTAGGCATAGCGTTGAATTTGCTCCGGTACGTAGAACTTGGAATTCGACCAGAAAAAGTTGGAAACTTGGGGAATGCCGGCGAGATCAAATTGTGATTATGGTGAATTCCATGAATTGAACGTCTCAAAAAATTTGAATTCGCGCTAGGAAAGCCGACAAAACCACAAGAAAAACATTTGACAGGTGGGGGCACATATAGGCTAAGAAGACTTGGGGGAGAAAAATCACGTCTTAAGCTACGCACGTATGGGGGAAATAACGAAAAATTCCAGGAAAAATTGGTTGCTCTCGGCAAAAGCGCGGAATGGCTTGGCTGTGTGCCTCTGAAAATATTACTAAACTGGCCACTAAAAGGAAGTTGGCATCGAAAATTATTCATACGTAAAGGGCATGTAGCCACTAAATGTCCAACTTTGTGGCAGAAAAAACACCGACGAAACTTTCTTTCCCAAAAATGACTAGATCTACGCATTCTAAGATTGCATTGGCATATTATGTAAAAAAACAGTTCGAAAGTAACAACTTTGGTAAGGGGGGCGCGCCGAAAAAAAACTCCGAAACTGCTCCGTTATGGACGTACGTTTGGTACGCGGTGCGCTACGGATTCAAAACATCAAATTGTACGTATACGAAAGCAAAAACTGACAAAAATACTGTTTTTCAGAAAAAACCACAGTTGCGCCCCAAAAATAGTTAAATTTGCTCAAACACGGAAAAAAAACGAAAATTCTCGACGAAACAATTGGGGAGGGGGCACGTTTCTTTCGCAAAACGGGCATAATTACACTAAAGCAGCATATTTAGCGGATGTGCGACCGTCTGTTTGCTGAAAATTGATCAAAAATTAGCAGTTTTCTGAAGTACGTATGTTGCAAAGGGACAAAATTTCGTCAAAAAGCCGTTTAAAAATGCATTTTTTTCACGAAAACAAGACCAAAACGCGTGCGTCTGCTCGGAAATTAATGCGTACGCGCACACAAAACATAGTTCGCCTCCAATCGACCCAAAAAAGCACGGAAAACAACAAAATTGGCCAAAAAGGTATATACGTATATGTCAAATTGAGGGAATAAGGGGGGCGACGCGATTTTTAGCATTTTCTGGTTAGTGTAACCAATGAGACGAAACGGATTTTTTGTTTTCGACTCAAAAAAGCAGAAAAAAGAGTTCGAAAATGCCGAAAACGACACTAGGATCCCGAAAAAAAAATTGAAAATCGGGGTTTTAGGGGGGGGGGGTCAAAAATACCTAAATACTCTAAAAACACGGAAAACGGACAGAATCTAGCCTAAAATCGCAATATGCGTTTAGACTCACCGATATTTTAGGCTAAAATCGCGATTTATTAGCGATTTTTCGATTTTGGGGGTCGATTGGGGGGGGTCAAAAATCGTCAAAATTTGGCCTACAAATTCAAATTTTGGCCTTAAAACGCCCTAAATCACGTTTTGAGCGTAAAAATAACGCCGCAAAAATTTATTAGGCCCAAAATAGCAAGAAATTAACCGATTTTGACCTCAAAAATGCTTGGGGGGGGGGGTCAAAAAATTTCACAAAGTTTTGAAAAAAATTTCAAAATTTTGCCTTTAAATTGCCTAAAATGGATTCCTGAGCGTGAAAACAACGCCCAAAAAATTTATTTCAGGCCGAATGAGCAAGATTTTGGCCTAAATCGACCCAAAAATGACGGGGGGAGTCGAAAAAAATTTTCAAAATTTGACCAAAAATTCGAAATTTTGCCTCTAGTGCACTTCTGTTGCTTTCCTAGTGTTAAATATTCCCGAAAACAGGAATATTTAGCACCAGGGGGTGGAAAAAACGTCCACAAATTTTCCTAAACTAAGAATTTTGATAATTTTATACCCGTCTTGGGGGGGTTTGGGGGGGGAGGGGGGGATCGCTCAAATCTACCTAAACTTTATGTAATTATAGGTTATTGGGCTGCCCCAATAACCCTATGCAGTTTCCAGTTGAATTCCCCGCCTCAAACTACCTGGGGGGGG
Organism: Trissonchulus latispiculum; assembly: GCA_030248195.1. NCBI lineage: Eukaryota > Metazoa > Nematoda > Enoplea > Enoplida > Ironidae > Trissonchulus > Trissonchulus latispiculum. The sequence continues at coordinate 8,917 of JASAND010022746.1, read as the reverse complement.
GAGTGGGGAGGGTGTCCAACACCCCCTAGCTACCAATCCTAAACTTTCCATTTTTCAAAAATTCAAAGTTGCACCCTCAAAAGATCGAAAAAATTAAAAGTCGTTTTTATGAAAAACTAAGTATCATAAAAGAATCTCCAGATCACGAGCTTTTCAGAAATATAAAGCTTTTCGTTCAACTCGCAAAAATGAAAAAGTTATTTATATGTGAAAATTGTCAAAATAGACGAATTTTTAAAATTTGACAAACCGGACAGTGGTCCTGTCACCGTCGCCAAATATCAATCCCCGTGTTTACTGTCCGGAACTAAACCGGAGACTGACTGGCGATTCTATTGCAGGTTCCCTAAGGGTGCAACTCTAATTAAAATAGATCCCTAGTCTAACCTTCCCTAATCAAACATGAGGCGATTGTGGCGGACAAATGTGTTTATTAAATAAACTTACAATTTATTACCAGTAATCCAAAATGGTGGCACAGCTAATATAAAATGGGTTAAACCCGACTGATCCAGACATGAACAATACCAATACTGATTAATTAGTCTAATTAAAGATATGACTCATAGCTCCAGACCGAAGTCGCTACACAGAAGTAAGCGTTAGTTTCAATGGTTGTTGTAGAATCGCAGACCGTAATTGCTAGTTTTTCACAAACTTTTGAACCAAATTGGAGATAAAAAGTAACTCACCATTTTTGAGTATCGCCTTGGCCCCCCTTTACGATTTTAAAAAATTAAATTCACCGCCCTGTTCCATGGGGTTGAGCTAGAGTGATGAAATTAAAATAGGCCAGGTTTCGGACCAATCCCCACATACCCACCAAATTTCAGCTCCGGGTGTTGAGCCTAGCTTGAGTTAATAGGAGAGGACAATAATAATAATTATAATAATAATAACTAGCGAAGTAGCGAGAATGGGTTGCCGCTGCTTTTCCCGTTTATATATAGTCATATCTGCCAAAAGAGGCACATTTGTGCACCAGTATAGTCTGATTCGTGTAGTCCGTATCGAAAGCTCTAATTAGAGTACCATAATGACCATATTTTGAGAAGTTTTGGTTTTTGGTCATTTTGGTCGATTTTGACCATTTTTGGCCTCTTTGAAGCTCCGTAACTCAATTTTCGTACATTTTGGCGGCTTGGCCCTATTACAACTTTTTATCTACTCACCAAGAGCTTTCGAATGAGCCCCATGTTGGGCGGTTTCCGATACTTTCAGTTTTGACCATATCATATTTTGACCATCACCGTATCGAGTACTTTTGCACACCGTAACGGGGGAGCCCCCCGCGCTTCAGTCAACACTTCATACCATCCCAACCCACACTGAAAATTTCAGTCCAATCGGTCAGTCCTAGCAAAAGTTAGAGGGGTGACAGGGGGCGGTAACGAGATGAATAATAAATAGTAATACTAAACGGACATACCCAGATGAAAGGTTTGCCTTTTTTGTGTAAAAAGCGGCAACCCTATAATAAAGGGACATACCCAGATGAAAGAGCTGCCTTTTTGTGTAAAAGCGGCAACCCAACAAGCTAAACTGGCAAGAAGGGTTTCCCGCCGCTTCTGTCTTCAGGCAGGTAATTTTGTAGCGTTAATTTTCTGTCAAATTTCTGTTTTCGTTTTTTCTGGAAATGGTTGCCCTTAAAGGGGCAGTTGGGATATGACGTTTTCCCAGGAAGTGGTTGCCCTTAAAGGGGCAGTTGGGATAAGAAGTTTTCAGCTTGAAATATTTTACAGTTCAACAGACAATCTTTTTGCTAATGCAATCAAATTTAAGTTACACTTTTAGCCATATCTCATGATCCACAAACGCTAGAAAATTTTCGACTGAAGATTTGGAATCTACGTCCCCGAGTTACCCTTGGACCTTGGACCAACTTTTGAACCAAATCGGAGGTTAAACGTTTTAAGCCTTTTTGACACCTTCATCTGAAAATGGTTGTCCATAAAAGGGCAGTTGGGATAAGGAATTTTCAATTAAATATTGCTACAAGTTACTTGACACTTCTTTTCAAACGGCATCTGAGCAAATCCACCAATTAAACTTGACTAACGAGTTCAAACAACACAGATATTAGGTGTTTCTGGGCCGTTTGTTCTCTTTTGCGGTCTCCAACGGTGTAACTTTGGGCCACATCTCACGATTGATAGGAGCTAGAAAAATTTCGATTGCAGATTTGAAATCTGAGTCCACGAATTACCCTATGACGGACTTTTCAACCAAATCGGAGACAAAAGGTTTCCGACCATTTTTGAGAATCGCCTTGGTCCCTCCTTACGATTTTAAAAAATTAAATTCACCGCCCTGTTCGATGGGGTGGAGCTATAGTGATGAAATTAAAATGGGCCAGGTTTGGGCCAACCTCCACATACCCACCAAATTTCAGCTCCGGGCGTTTTGCCTTGCTTGAGTTAAAGGGCAAGAATAATAATAACTAGCGCTACTGCAAGAATGTGTTGCCCACAACACGTTTTTCAGTTTGTTTTTCAGCCATAACTTTCACTAGACGTATTTGCGGAAAATGCCACAAGCGAGAAAGTTGTTCAGATCCACGAGCTGTTTCGTTTGTGTATCATATCGACCACTTTTGAGGAAATTTTTCAAAATCCGGAATTTTCCGTAGCAAATAACTCGAAATCCGTAAATTTTCCGGAAATTTCGATTCCAGTTTCGAAATCAGCGCCATCGAATTAGTCTATAGCTAAGTTTTGAGCAAAATCAGAGACAAAAAATTTTTGGTCCAAATTCCGGGTTTTCGTGAATTCCCGGATTTTCAGCTTTTCGGCCGTAACTTTCGCTAGACGTATTTTCGGAAAATGCCACAAGCAAGAAAGTTGTTCAGCTCAACGAGCTCTTTCATTTCAGTACCATATCGACCACTTCTGGAGAAATGTTTCAAAATCTTGAATTTTCCGGTGCGAATATCTCGAAATCCGTAAATTTTCCGGAAATTTCTATTTCAGTTTCGAAATCAGCGCCATCGAATTAGTCTATGGCTAACTTTTGAGCAAAATCGGAGACAAACATTTTTGCGATTCCCTTGGTCCCCCCTTACGATTTTAAAAATTCCGGGATTCGCTATTCCCGGAATCCGGAAGGTTTCGGACTGCCCGCCCCAGCGACCAACCTCCAAGTGAGTATCTCCAAAATGAGGTATCAACCACTCCTGTACCTCTTCTCAATCTCGAGATCTAGGGGGGACAGACGGATGATAATAATGATAATAATAATTATTATTAACTATACTAATAATAGTTATTATGAAAACAATAATAGTAAAAAACAAATCCATAAATGTGTATGTATAAATGAGCTGAATACGAAAATGAAAGTTTAGTTGAGGAAAACAAACCTAAAATGCACAAGAATGTGCAAAATCCTGGCATTATTTGGCGGAGCATTTCATCACGCTATGTATATAGAAGGTTTAGGATCCGATCTTATATCAATTACGTTTTTATTAATTAACGAAATCCTTAATTAAAAATTGTTGGAAGTAAAATATTCTTCAGTGTGATTCAATCCAGTTACGTGGATAAGAGTATCGTTAGTATATTGATTTAGAGAATATTGTTAGTATATTGATGTTGGAATGCTTCATGAATTTAAAGCCATATTTGTAAGTTTTTGTTTCTGTCTTACTTTTAATAGAATTGATTGAAACAAACTTATTTGTTGAAGTATGCTGATGATGATTACTGCAGCCAATAATCTGTAAAGAATTTAATTTATGATGGTTGTCTACAAAAGCAATGTACATATTGATCTTGCTAATTAATATTGGAATGTGTTTGTTCCAGTTGTAATTTGTGGAAATACTGGTTGTAGCACAAATCTAAAAGCTTATCTGACAACAATTAAAGATAGTTGTTCTGAAAAACATATGTGGATTTATAGTTTGACTCTTTAGCTTGATCGTGGTGAGGTGAATATACACATAAAAGGCGTCAGAGCAATTGGTGTGAGCGCTGATCCTATACAAATTGTGAGACTTTTGTTGGTACAAAAAATTAATATTTTTAATATCAGTTTTAATCTTTTCGGAAATAAATAGTTAACAGAAGTTGGACGGTATTACAACCGTGAATTTCTTGTGTCAATTTAATGTGAGTATAAACTTGGTTATTTTTATAAACTATTTAAATGCTGATATTTTATTTTGAATTTAACGTTAGTTATACTTTAAAAAAGCAAGAAAACCAAATAATAAAAAGGAAAACATGCAAAAGGTTTATTAACCCCGGTTGGATTAAGGCATTTACTCACAAAAGTAAAAAATAAAAAACTAATAGGAGTATTTTGTATTCTTCAGGAAAGTTTCCGAGGACATAGGATGCCCTTGCGCAAAAACTCTAGTTTATGGACAGAAGAAAAAGAGAAATTTTTAATTGAACAAGATAGAGAAGGCAAACGCCTAAAAAGAAAAATTTCAAATGCTGAACTCATTGATACGAACCCACCTCCAGCAAAGAAGAGCAAGAAACTCAATTAAAACAGTCATTAGAAAACCTGTTAAAACCACAAAAAGTAGCAGCAACACTTCTGTGAGGCAAATACAAAAATACAACCATATCAACGGGCTGAATAAATTAATGTCTTATCGAATTTGAACATAGTACATAGAAACCACTTAGCCATTAGTCTTGTAATAATAATAATAATAATAATAATAATAATAATAATATTAATATTAATAATAATAATAATAATAATAATAATAATAATAATAATAATAATAATAATAATAATAATAATAATAATAATAATAATAATAATAATGATAATGATAAGCACAGACCAATAACAAGGTGTTCCCCGCCTTTGGAAAAGTGGGCAACATAATAATAAAGTTGTTATACTGAATCGATTAACCCAGGCTTGAAGGTCCTCTGGTGTTAAATTACCAAATTATGATCTGCCAGGAAACCATAACCAATAATAAAGTTTTGTTGCAGACTACTAATCACACTGAAGGAATATTCGTACCTAATTCCAGGCAACGTGAAAGGAATTTTACACGTACCCAGTATAACTAAACTGCGATCCTCAGCTGCCGTAGCAACCTCGGTAGCGTTTGTCACAGCCAGATGTAGCCGTCCATTTTCGTTAACCTGATCGAAAAGTTGCTTGGACATCAAGCAGATGTTAACAGATGTTGTCTAAAAGGGTCATATACTTTAACCTCCACGATAACGTAGAGGCTTATTGGGCAGGTGCATTGAAATACAAAATGGATGATGTTCCATTCAAAGCAAATAGTACAGCCCTGTTCAAATGATTGATTAGTGGTGAAGGTTGACCGCTCGCATCCTCGGGTTCACTGGTTGTGTCTCCAAGTTGAGATGAGCTCCCCTAATCGGTGTTAAGGCTGCTCTCAACTGCTACTCCAAATCAGAGGGCCCTAGTTCATTCAAAGTATCCACTGAAATATCGTATTTCTTGATATAGTAGTACTTATAGTTGATTCCTGTTCCAATGTGATATTGTTGTCTGCAACGGTAGGTACTTCCCGACTGAGTTATTCGTCTATCAAAAGATTCTGAATACACCACTATAGTGAGATTCCGTGGAACCAACGTAGCGGGGACTAAGCACTAAATTATTCTACGAAAATCAGCTGACTTGGTTGGAATCTTGCTGTCCAGTTTTTGATGAAAAACGTTTCCAGGAAAATTAGCTGATTTAACCGGAAACTAGGCAATCCAGAATTAAAGTTAAAATAGCTACGTTCTAAACATGCAAGAAATTTTACAGAAAGGTTTTCTAGTAGTTGGAAATAGAGTTGTGCCATTAAGACATTGTCTTCAAGAGGGTATGCCGCTATAACAACGGGGCCTCGGGACAGGCCGGTCCATAGCTATTTTAACTTTAATTCTGGATTGCCTAGTTTTCGGTTAAATCAGCTAATTTTCCTGGAAATGTTGTTCATCAAAAACTGGACAGCAAGATTCCAACCAAGTCAGCTGATTTTCGTGGAATGATTTAGTGCTTAGTCCCCGCTACGTTGGTTCCACGGAATCTCGCTATAATCGTGTACTCAAATCTTTTGATAGACGCATTACCGCTGGGTCCTCCTCAAACGGGGTGCTTTCCAGTATTATGATCTCTTATGGGTCGTTGAGTTGGATACCCTTCCCACCTTCTCTAAGTTGGTGTGAATCCTCCAATCGGATAAACTTCTCCTGCTCCCGGAGAGTTATCTTCTACTCTAAAATGCGTTCGTAGTCATTGAGCCACTATCTGAGCCTGTTCGATGGCTTGGGTCACAACCCACAACCTTGGCGGATCGGGGCATCTTAATCTCTATCAAGGCGAATCTATTATAGGTAGATATCGTTGGTCGTTCAATACTTTGCGTGGGTTTCGCCGCCTTGGCCACGGGTTCCGATGGACCATCAATATTTTGTCGAAGCTTTAGTGAAGTTACTGGAGTAACTCCAAACGCATGAATCCTCATCGAGTGAGTCGCGAGTAATAGCCAAAGTTGGAAGAGCAGCAAAGAACAAAGGATTTTGAAAATCACAAAAATTGAATAACTATCGCAATTTTTGACGAAATTGATATTTGCGATACAATATGTTTCGGATATGGGCTAATTTTCCACCAAACGGCTAGTTCCTGGCATCTAAGGATCTTTCAAAGGCTAAAAGATCGGCTTCTTTTGATAAATTTTAATTTTTTCAAATTTTTTTCAGCCAAAGGAAAGTTCATGCCACGACGGATTTTAAAATATCTACATTGCTGCAGCAAAAATGTACCGCTAAATCAGTATAAACAAAATAATTTCGCTCCCTACATTTTTGGTCAGCCATTAGATTTTTGGTCGGAACGGTCCGGTAACTGCAATAGTAGGTGGCTTCCGCTTACTTGCGGGAGTTTCTGGGACCACCTGGGTAAAGGTTGCAGTGCTATATACTTGGGGTTTCTCAGTGCTTGCTGCTGAAAGACCGGCGCCAGTTCACTAACTTTCCCCAGGGCTTTTAGCTTGCTTCTAGTTTTTTCCTCATTTGCGGCGGCCCTGGACCTCCCCGGGCTTTTGTATTAGCACCCGCTCTATATAAGCCTGAGGCATGATCAGCTTCCAATGTTGTAACGGTAGAGTGATCTTAATTGGATTCGTTTGGACCTCCTTGGAGAATGATGTTTCCCGTTGTTCTTACTCGTGTCCATGTTCGGTTGCATAGCACGAGTCTGAGCTGTCATGACTGTATTAGTCTCTTGAAGGAAATAACTTCATGCGGCATCGGGATCATGTCTCTTTCAGTACCGGATGCCTGCTTCCACTGCTTAAGGTGGTGATTTCCTTTGGTCACATAAAGTTTGCACCATTATTACTCATTCATTACTTGGAGTTAAGAAGCCATTTTTACATCAAAATATAGCTTGACATTTTCTCTTTAAAATGCATACCACGAAAATGCTTTTCTAAAATATTTTTAACACATTTTAGAAGAAGTATAATCTTCCAGAATTTTTGCAGGCTCAGGTAAATTTTTTCGCGAAACATCGGTTATATCATTCGGTACCTCCATCAAATAGCTGGGGACGAGTTTTTATTTATTGTGAAATCGCTCTTCGTTAAAGAGAAATAAGCTGAAATGTGCGCGTAACCTGTATTTCGCCTACTTTTTCCAAATTTGTCAAGCGATTACTTTAGGTAGAAAGCAGCAATCGGGGCATCTAAAAAATCGTCCCCGAATATATTTTTGCAGAACACATTTGTTCAGTAGCAGCCCTCCAGCTTGCATGGTGAATGCTCCACAATTTTTGGAAAAAATTGGTCGTGTTTTTGCAAAAACTACATTTTTTATGATAGCAGCCTACAGGATAGCAGTTGGAAGACGATCATGCGTCGGATAATTTGTCCCTGTGAGACCTCAGATCAACGCCCATAGTTTGATTTTACGGCGTGTGAGTTCAAGAAATGTTGGATTATTTGATTTCTGCAAAAATTACAAGTTTTTGATGCCAAAACAAGAAAATCGGCTATATCTCAAGGTAGAGGAAAGCTAGAAACTTGCTTTAAAAAGCAAAAACGTGAAGCTTAATGAGATCTTTCGAATGAATATAGTCATAACTGTATAGCAGCTGCCAAATGTTCAGAAATTGGGAAAATCCACTCTCACCGAAAATCTCAAATTTTTGAATCGGGATTGCGGGGAGGGTGTTAGAACGCTAAAAGAACTTATTTCGGAAAGTTTCATCAAATTTCATCTTGATTTATGCCGCCAAACAAAAATATGTGCCCAAAAGGATTCACCGCCTTAAGATTAAGCTTAAGGTACCTTATACCAAGAGTAGATGATAGGAAGAGTAATGACACGGGACTCTTCTTAGTGTAATTGGCCTGCCAGATGCTCGGCAATCTCGGGGGAGGGTCACGGTCATGCATGTGCTGGGGGGTTGGGGGGGTTTCACTCCCCCCCCAGACCTGGACCTCACCCCCCCCCCCCCAGAGGGGTCCCTCACCCCCCCCCAGAATCCGGATTTTTCGGCCTTCGGCCGCTGGCTCACCCCCCTCCCCCAGAACCTTCCCTCCTGCACATGTCTGGTCACGGTTAGCACAGTTAACCATGTATTTATATGCGTTTGAACTAAAATGAATCTGATTGGCTAATCCCCTACCTTATGTCAAAATTACGTCTATAAGGTGACCCCCGATATCTCGGGGGGGGGGCTCGGCTTAGCGTTGTTAAGCGTGTGTTTGTATGCGTTTGAACTGAAATGGATTTGATTGTAGTTAGCTTAGCTACCGTAACCCTCACCAGTGCATTGGTCAATAGCAGCAGCTATGAGCCACAGGAAATGCCTTTCAGTGCCTCAAACGCATATAAACACACGCTTAACAACGCTAAGCTGAGCCTCCTCCCCCGAGATATCGGGGGTCACCTCATAGACGTAATTTTGACAT
>JASAND010022743.1:0-18725 GCA_030248195.1 Trissonchulus latispiculum | reverse complement strand
CGGCACTATGCTCATCGTGTTCAGCGACCCTGATTTACTATATATGGATACCACCCCAAGGCCGAAAAACGCTGTTTTTGCCCGTTTTTAGACTATTTTAAAATTTTCGGACTTAGAAATTTTTCAGCTTGAAGGTGTCCAAAAACGCCATTTTTTCCATTTTTGACCATTTATAAAAATCGAACCAGATTGAAATTCGGCAAAAAAACACAAGTAACAAAAATGCTCCGCACAAAAGGGGATAATATGTGTGTTGGGCCTATGTCTGTCGTTTAAATTCCGGTTGAGAAGTAAGTATATAAATCCGACACAGCAAGTTTGGGTGGGTGGGTCTATGGCGAAAGTTGTTCAGTTCGATGCGGGCCTTCATTTGACTCGAAATTTGACCACTTTTGAAAATTTTAATTTTTGACCCAAAATCGCCTAAGTCCCCACCCCACCCCACCACAGCCCTCTACAGCCACTTTAGGTACGCACTTCTATGACAAAAGTTGTTCAGTTCGATGCGGGCTTTCATTTGGTACCAAATTTGACCACTTTTGAAAATTTTAATTTTTGACCCAAAATCGCCTAAGTCCCCACCCTCACCCCACCACAGCACTCTACAGCCACTTTGAGTACGCAGTTCTATGACAAAAGTTGCTCGGCTCACTTAGGGCTTTCATTTGAAACCAAATTTGACCACTTTTAAAAAATTTTATTTATGACCCAAAATCGCCCAAGTCCCCACCCCACCCCACCACAGCCCTCTACAGCCACTTAGGTACGCACTTCTATGACAAAAGTTGCTCAGTTCGATGCGGGCTTTCATTTGGTACCAAATTTGACCACTTTTGAAAATTTTGATTTTTGACCCAAAATCGCCGAAGTCCCCACCCCACCCCACCACAGGCCTCTACAGCCACTTTAGGTACGCACTTCTATGACAAAAGTTGCTCAGTTCGATGCGGGCTTTCATTTGGTACCAAATTTGACCACTTTTGAAAATTTTAATTTTTGACCCAAAATCGCCTAAGTCCCCACCCCACCCCACCACAGCACTCTACAGCCACTTTAGGTACGCACTTCTATGACAAAAGTTGTTCAGCTCACTTAGGGCTTTCATTTGGTACCAAATTTGACCACTTTTGAAAAATATTATTTTTGACCACTTGACCCCCTACCCGATTTACCCTTCAAACGGCAAAGTGGAGCCAGTCCAGCAAAATGGGTGGGTCGGACGGCAAAACGGACTCCGCGAATGAGCTGGGCGCACCAGAAAACCTCTATGGACAAAGTTTTGAGAGGTCATGCACAGTCCTATATGGTGTTCTTGTAAGTCGGTACCGACTTGACCCTCGCGACAGCAAAGTGGAACCAGCCCAGCAAAATGGGTGGGTCGGACGGCAAAAAGGACACCGGAAATGAGCTGGGCGCACCAGAAAACCCCTATGGACAAAGTTTTGAGAGGCTATGCACAGTCCTATATGGTGTTCTTGGAAGTCGGTACCGACTTGACCCTCCCGACAGCAAAGTGGAACCAGCCCAGCAATATGGGTGGGTCTGACGGCAAAACTGCTTACGGGAATCAATTCGCCGTGCCAGAAAACCTTTGTATGAAAGAATTGAGCTTTCTAAGTTGAATACACAGCGAGAAATTTCGATTTTTCATTTTTCGAATTTTCACCATTTTTGACCGGCCACTGTGGTCGCATGGGAAGTGATAGAAACGAGACTTAGCTATTTAGTTAGTTCAATATATGTAGTTTCTGAATATAAAAAGAAATCGGCTCCAGCTCTTAACCTTCGAGCTGCGCAGCGACCACAAAAATGGTCACTTTTCGCTCTGAGCCGACTTTGCGGCGCCGCTGCGGCGCTGTGGCGCACCTGCGGCGCAAAAAAAGTAGCGATTCTTAAATGGCGCATGGGGTACTACCAGACCCTATACCCCTTTAGGTCCGGCCTCCGCTGCAGATTACGTGAAAGAGGCGGAAAGTCAGGACAATACGACCATTAAATAGGAGAAACCGGAAGAAAAAAAAAACATCGCCGCCATAACCGGTCCGGGGCGCAACTTTTTAACGGAAAGTGATACGGGGCTGAAACTTCGCACACATACTAAACTCGATGTGCTCTACAATTTGCGCATGAAATCTGCGCAGAATCTGCGCAGGATTTTGCGCAGCCTCTGCGCAGCTTATTTTACGGTGTCTCCAGGGACTTTTGACACATATTATAGGGGTCGCTGCCGCGACCCCTATGATAAACTTGCTAAGTACCACTGCCTAGATATTCAAAAAATAGTATAGAAAAAGTTTTCCTATGGGCCGTTCGAAAAATCGAGTTAACACAAAATTGACAAAAATCATGCTGAATACAGAGAAAAAAACCCCACTTTCAAACCCGTAAGAGAAAGTCGATTTTTTCAAAGTTCATTTTTTCCGGGCAAATTTGGTATCATTCGAAAGCTCTCGGCCTGGAGATTTCAAAAATGTAAATATTAGCTCTTAATTCCTTCCCGTTAATTAGTTATGACTAATTAGCACTTTTCAAAATCCGCAAAGTGCCTTTATAGCTGATATTATGGGGGGCTCTCCGAGCACCCCCATGATAAGGTTTATTGAAACAAGTAATTATCCGTTTTTTAAATTACCATATCTACTAAATGGAAAGGATGATAAGATACAGGAATTCAAAAAAGTTTCCTAAAACCTATCCTTTCGATTGTCAGCTCCAATACACATTTGCCCCTTCAGCCCACACTATGGTTAGCACAGAAGACATTTCTCAGAATTCTCAGTACAAAAATCCAGTAACCATAGTACCATACCTTTGTACAGTCTGAACTCTTCCTCCAGGCGTTTCAGCTTTTCCTCGTTGGTTTCACCCGTATCCTCGTGCATGGCCTGTTCGAACTTTTCCCGGAGTGTTTTGGCATCGGCTCGGACCACGCCCAGCTCTTTGGGCTCTCCGGTCCCAGACTGGATCACATTGGGATCCCGCTCACGGGCCTGTGAGACCAGCTCTGAGCTGAAACAAGAAAAAGTACACATGTTATATTGCACGAAAAAAGAAAGTAAAAGTACAAACACGCGCGCATAGAGAGCTGGGAGCGTGGATTAACCAATCAGAGACATCCTGTCGCCATTTCGGTGGGATGAGCTATGAATTAGCCAGTCGGGACGGAGAAGCTCCAGTATCCTCTACACCCACTGGGTCGTTTTTAGAACACGAGGAAACCACCTGTAGTAAGACCAGGCTTTTGAGACTCCTTCTGGCAACTTGGTTGAGTTGTTTTTGACCAACTTTATGGGGCTAGGTTCCTGGCTAAACATTTTGCACCTTCAGGTGATGATCATCACATTGTGATGTCTACTGCAGCAAACAACAACAACAACCTCACAACAAACTGAAGAGGTTTCTGCTAAACGATTGACACTTGCCATATTCATCAAAGAAGGCAGTAGTAAAAATGTTTCTCGTCACCCCCCCCATGTTTAGGGACAGTGTTGTATAAAATGCAATTGTTTCTATAGCAAAAATTATGAATCTTGCCCCTGCATTTTTATAGGGTATAAAGTTTATCTTACGTGTATCCTTCAGGGGGCGGGGTGATCTGGCGTTTGGGTTTCGGTTTCTTTTCACCGTCCTCATCCTGACCAGACTCAAGATTTTTGAACTTGGACAACAGATTTCTAACCTAAAACAAAGGAAAAAGCAGAATTTTCAACCAGAAGCCTAAATCAAACCAAATTATTTGACAAAATGAAACGCATCGAAACTCATCGATTATCTTTTCATACTCAAATAATCCGCCGGTTGCATCAAATAAGATGAACTTCTAACTAAAAATGTTAATAGCTAGTCTTAATCATATTTTAGTCAGATTGTACGTTGCACCAAGTTAGTTAGATTTTAGTCATGACTATTAGCTGTAAAGTGTAAACCAATAAAAATTTTTCCCAGATACGCTCCAGCAAATCAAATACAGGCTTTATTTATGTCACATGGTGCTTTGTTAGATTTTAATCAGATGTTATTCATAAGTTAGTCAAATGTTAATCTTACCTCTAACCTTAAAAAGATCTAACTTTCCAGTTGGTACAACGTAAAGTGGCCTTAATTAGATTTTAGTTACAAATTAATCTAATTATATTTTAGTCCGATTTGGATCAACCGGCCGAATAGCATACTGGTTTGTGACACATGATCTGGTTTGTGACACATGATTAATTAATTAAAAATTAATTACTTACTTCAAAATCATCCGGCTCATTATCATCTTCGTCGTCCTCAATTCTTCTGTTAACCGGTTCAGGCGCAGGGTGGCTTGGCTGAAAAAATTTCAAAAAAATTGTACTTTGAAGGAACTTTTTGAATCTGGAGCGAGTGCGAGGGTCAGCAGACATTCATTAGTTTTAACAGAAAATTCTACAGAAGTTCAAAAAATAATAGTAAAAAGCAAAAACTGTTGGTTTTTACCCTGAAGACAAACAGCAAACAAAAAATTAGGGGGGGAATAAATAAACATTTAAACACAATTTCATAACTGGACGAAGTTAGCAAAGTTATAGGAATTTTGTGAAGATGGAAAATCTTACTTTCACACCCAGGTTAGCTTGAGCACGCCAGAGTGTACCTCGCCCTGGATCATATGTCTGTCCGCGTTTGTATAACGCACTATTAATTCATTGTCACTTCAGTCTGGATAGAAACTCCTTCTACATAGCTTGGTGCGACTGTAGCCTCGGTAGCTCAGTTGGCAGAGCGTCGGAGCGTTAACCCGAAAGTCGAGGGTTCGAGACCGCCCGAATTTTCGGGTCTCAAGTGCTGAAGTGACAATTTCATTTCTTACAATGCATAGTGAAAACACGATAATTAACCGAGTAAAACTCGGAACCTGACCTCATTGGCCCATTTGCTCTGCTGTTTGGGGGCGTTGGGGGTGGGAACGTTCTGGGGAAATTCTTCGTCAATTTTCTTAAACTTTTCTCGGGCCTTTCCGGCCACTTTGATCTCCAGGCTGTCATCCTTTTCTTTCTTCAAAACCTCTGAAACATGAAAGTCATGGTCAAACAAATTTGCTACGTTACAACAATAGCTCGTCTCTCAAACATAGAACCCCACCACCATGGTAGAAAAAGTTTGGTGCAGGTTTACTCCTGGAGATATCTCCGTCCTGCCACAGGACATGGGGTGCCGGTGCTCATATAATAAATAGGTAATACAAATGGACGCATTTTGACATGCGTTCAGTATCTCAGAATGACTACTATAAGCCTGTACAACGAACATACCGGCGTCACGGAAGGCTTGTCCCTCCTCAAATCGCTGTTTGATGGAGCTCATTTCAGCACACTGTCTCACATCGTCAGGGTTTTCATATGGCACGACCTACAACACATTAGACAACAGTGCACAATATACGTATATATATATATATATATCATTTAGTCTAGTGTCGACTGGGCACCCAATTTGTGAGTAGAATGGTGGGGGGGCTGCGTAAACCCATAAACCACATAGCTCTTGGCTTTTGTCCAGCCTACGCTATTATGTAGATGATGTACCTCAAACTGTATTCATTACTAATATCAAGCGTAGAGTACATAATACATAAGAGTATGACAACAGGGATTGCTGATATTAAACATGTTTAGTCGATAAACCGACTTTCTGCTCTACCTTAACTTGGAATTCCTGATCCGCCTGTTCCTGTTCTCGTCTCTCCTTTTCCTGCAGCTTTCTCCGCTCCTTTTTGAATCGCTTAAACTCGTCCTCAATCTGGTGCCGTTTCTGATCAAGCAGTTCCATATCCGCATCTGGATGGTCTGCGGCATACTAGAAAAAGAAAAACTAGCAAAATCGCTTCCCACATTTAAGTAGCCTACGTATAAATTTGTAGCACAATGATGCGAATTCTATGTCGTTCGTGACATAAAAGGAAAGCTAATAACGCTACATACAACAAAAGTAGAAAAAGCTCGTATCTCCGGCGGAAATTTGAAGCTGTAGTTCTACCGTACGTACGGTACGGTACGAGAACTAACATCCGTGCAAACGTAATCATCTGGTGCGGCAAACTGAAATTGTTTTCGAAAATTGTGATCATTCAGAACAGTGCCACAGCGAATGGAAAGGTAAACCATATGGTTCGATTGACACGTTCAAAAAATACCCTACGGCCTACAGTGACTAGCGAGGACTTCACCTTGCTTACAAGACAGAACCCAACCTTGCATTTTTCGGTGGTGGGAGGTAGGCCAGGCGGTTCCCCCACTTTTCGATGCCCCCTCAACACTTTTGTTGTTGTTTTTGTTGTTATTGTCGGGCTTCTCAGCCAAGGGGCTATATGAGGGCGCTAACCTTTGTCTCTTCCCATCAGTCATAGCTAGTATGACTCTCGCTTCGTCGCCTGAATGCTGTCCCACAATGGGAAGCTGGAGCAGACACCATCTTGACCTTTCGGCTCCGGTAGTAAGACAACGCATGCATGTCTCAACACTTTTAGGGTGCCCCAATCAACGTTTTTGGCAATCGTCCAAAACTGTTGAAAAACTAAGTTTTCGAGGTCACAATTCCAAACATTTTCTCAATTTTAACCTAATTAAAGCTTACTCATTTTGAGCTTTAAAGCGGCGATTTTTTTGCGGGTTTACCTTGAAATGCTAATTTTTCGCGAAAACTTTATGTATATTTATTCCTTGGGCTTGCCATCGCACTTTCATAACCCTAAAGATGCCAGCCCCCTTGCCGAAACTTTCCTGTGACAAACTCTTCCCAGGACCGACCCTATGTTAATCTATGTTTTCAACTTACTTACCTATTCTTGTGTTTTCATTATTAAAATAATTATCTTTCCTTATTGTTCAATAACAACTGACCTTTTCAAAAGCATCCTTAATGCTTCCCAGCTCAGTGCATTTGATATCGATAACTTCCTGTTTGTCAATGGATCGAGTTTCAACCTCGCCCTTCTCAAATCGATCCTTTACTGATCCAAGCTCTAAAATATATAACAAATATACAAATAGATCATAAAAATACAAAATTAAAATTAACCATTAAATCAGTTTATTATTTCGATTTCCCTTAACCCCGCCTTTATGTTAAGTTTACTAAACTTACTACATACAGAGCTTTAGTGGTACTAGCACTGCCTTACAGAAGCGAACCCAATTCCCAAAGTTTTTAAGCAAAAAAACTGTTGTTGAAGTCAAAATTTAAAATTTAAGTAAATTTGAACAAAAATATATTTTACTACGAAGAATTTTGGCAAATGCACTAGGCACTAATGCAAAATCTTGGCCATCTCCAAAAATTTTTCTGGCTACATCAACGATAGTATAAATCAATACGTTTCATATTAGTAGCCGAGAAAAAGCCGAGAAAAAATAAGTGTTTGTTTTTATATTTTTAAGCTTTTTATTTTAATTCATATTTTAAAATAGCCTAGAGATTAATCCAATTTTTACCTCTAAATTGAATTTCATCTTTGGTGGTCCGTTCAACGGGGCCTTCTTGGAAGGCTTCACCTTTCTGGAATCGTTCTCTCGCAGTTCCAGTAGCTGAAAAAGAAATAGAACGTTAATCAGAAATTGTTTTACAGAATTCCAATTACAGGAACTGAAAAAGTTCTGAAGTCGAAAAATCCTTATCCTGAAATGCAGTGATTAATTTTATTAATTCTAATATTTTGAAAATGAAAACTTGCGAAAATACATTCATTTTCAAATTTTTCATTAAATTCAGCTTTGCATTAACTTTAGTTTCATTTACTTTTGAAATCAATTTCTTCGTCATCGAGAATGGTCTTTTTGACAACAGAATCAGAAGCACCTTCCTTGAAACGGTCTCTGAAATGAGGAGAAAACATAAAATAGAAGCTCAGTACCAATTTCATTGACCTTTTGTCTGTGTTGTGGTTGGCGACAGCTAGAATAATTGTCTTCACAATATTATCCGAGGCGTTTACCAATGCTGGAGATTTGTCCATCACTGCCTATGTGATCAAGACACTTCGCCTCGGCAGCTTCTCTCAGGGTCTTTTCAAGAAAGGGTAGAATAGAGCAGAGTAGAAGAGTGGAGTTAAAATTAACTTTTTTTTCACATCGTTTTAACTCCACTCAAGCTTGGGATTCCCGGTTTAAACTCTGTTATGAAAAGGACCCAGTTAATTTTAACTCTACTCTACCCTTTCTTGAAAAGGCCGTCAGAAGCAGTCGTTAACTCTCGGACACTTGATGATGAAGGGAGAGGCGGGAAATTAGAAATGTGCCAGCGCTTTTTGCTAACTCCTGACCTGACATTGTGCAATAAGGAATAACTTCTTTAAGGGGGGGGGGGATACAAATACTCTAATACACTAATGACAAAAATTTTTCAGATTGCGCTCAAACTTTGTCACATATTAGTACCTGGGTTCCTTCAAAATAATTAAAAGTTTGGATGCTTTTCGTTTTTCACAGCGTTCACAGCAGCCTCGCAAAGTTGCTGACCTACGGCTTTTTCGTGCATGGGGGCGGTCAAAGTTTTTTCAATTTTTCTCCGGAATGCTAAGAGCCGATGTCTTGAATTTTCTTCTGAACATAAACGAAACTTAGGACTATTGTTGGGTATGCGCAACTTCAAGATTGACTGAGTGCACGCAGGAGCAGCACGACATTTTTCATGCATCCCACCCCCAAATTGGCAATTGACATATTTCGTTTGAGACCTAATCCGCTGCAAGCATCCAATTGGGCTCAAATTTTGCACACATATGTCTCTTAATACTATAAATATGTGTGCAAAATTTGAGGCTCGTTGACCGCGGCAGCAATACCACATTTTGTTTAATTTTTGTTGTCAGAGACGCAAAATTAGCTTCCCGCCAAAAATGGCAAATTTTCAAAATCATCGAATTAATACAAAATTGTACTCAATCGATAGGTCTTATCATTCTAAACAACTTTTCTAATTGCACCAATTCACGGTATTGCTTCTACGATGAGATAAATTCCATCAAAATTTAGCTACATTGCGATTTTGAGCGTTTTTTCACTGCTAGCCACATAACTAAGCAGTCATTAAAAACCATAACAAAACCTAAACCCGCCAAACTTGGCACATATTTAGCCATATATCCTGGCTATATTCTGTAAAAATTTCAGAAGATTCGGAACACTTTGGAGGATTAGGCTCAAAACGGCGACAGGTCACCTAGTGAAAATTTTACAATTTGTAAAGTTTGCGGCTACAGTACTCCCGAACGAGAAGCTTCTGTGACCTGCCATTTGGCGTGTATATAACCCGTGTCCATAAAAATATGTGTGCAAAGTTTTAGGTCTGTAGCTTTTCCCGAAAAAAATTCAGAGCTTCCGAAAGACCAAGCTAAAATTTGAAAAAATGAACGAAATTTTTCAGTTTGGGGCCCCATACAGCTCGGATGTCATGGGATATATCAATGCCTTATATTAACTTTTTAACTACGATATGTTACCTACATACTTGCATGCAAAAAACTAGCGCTCTCCGAAGAAGTTGTGCAAACCCCTGGGCATACCCCCCTTAATTTGAACTAAACTACGTTATATCCTAAAACTCCTTACTTGACAGGGACGCCGGACTTTTTAATCTCATCCAATTCAGTGGCCCAGTCGTGAGTTTCCAGCTCTGCCTTTTCAACCTCTCCCGTTTCCCATTTGGATTTCACAGAGCCAACGGCAAAATTAATCTGAAAAAATGGAGAAAAATTTGCCGGTAAAAATCCAATTCAAAAATTTTCAATTATTTAGAAAAATCTGCCTGCACTCCGTTGGACAGTTTATTAACCTGCCCCCTTATAAAACCCCTCCATGTGAACGTCTGCTGATAATTATAAAACAAAAATTAGTCTCACTTAGATCCAATAATTTAAATTAATTTTAAATTAAACGTTTTGTTTTAACAAGTTTTTAATTAAATATATCAACCTCTTCTTTTTGCTTCTTTTTCTTGTCCTCTCTCAAAATGTTTGGATCTCTTTCGTCTTCGTCTTCTTCCGGAGCTGCCTCTTCATCGCTCAGTTTTCCATTTTCGGCACCAGTAAACCTTAAAAAATAAATTAATAAAAGAAAAACCAACACTTTATTTTCAGTCACTATATAAATAATTGACAAATCAAAAATTCATCACTATAATTGAAATTTAAAAATAGCCTGTGCTCTACATGTGTACTGAGTGCTATAACTAAGCTAAAAACTGCTTAAAAATTAAGATTTAGAACCAAAATAGACGATTTTTGACCAAAAATCCTTAAAATATGGCATTTTCTGGGACCTTATAGTGAGTGGGGGAAGCCCAAAAAGTGGGGGTGGGGCAAGCGGATGGGAGGGGTCGAGTAGGGGGAGCCCAAACGTGGAGGGGGGGCGCCCTCCCCTCGCACCCCCACTAAAGTAAACCCAGGGGGAGTGGCAGCTTCTCTCAAAGCGAGATCGTAAACCCCTTCCCTTCTTTCTAAACTGTCCTTCTTTCTGTGCAAAATGCATTTGGGCAAAATAGAAAAATTTCTGGAGGAAAATTTCGGATCCTGGTGGGACTGATCCTGGTTTCCTTCAAGTATTTTTAGCCATTAATAACCATCTAATCATATTTAGAATTTCCATCTAATAAATCAAATAATTTGCAAAATTTAAATTAGACAAATAGAGGATAAACAAATTGAAACCCCGAAACTACAGTAAGGACTAACAGTTTATGCTGCCTGTTCAACCATCCAAAAGTTTTAGCAAAATAGCAAAATTTGGCAAAATTTTTTCAAAATGTGAAGCTGATTATTTGTCCAACGAAGAAAAAATTTGAAAAAATTTGGAATTTGTTACCACAAATTGGCCAAAATTACCACGATTTGATAGAAATTTGCGGTCATTGCGGTCAAGAAAATTTGTCCACGACCGCGACCGCCCGCGGGTACCCGCGACCGCGTCCAACTCTGAACTGAAGTCTAAAGTTATTCCAAGTCAGGATTCCGACATCTGTGTGTTAACTTATCTCTTTTCTGAGTATTTGCCGTATGAAAATGAAAATGAAAAAGTTAGTATGAAAAGTCGCAAACTAACTTGTTCATTCTGGACTTCACTTTTCCAGACTTAATCATATCAGATTCAACTTCGGTCTTTTTCTCTGTTTTAGCTGCCTGTTCAGCGGACGTTTCCCACATAGACTTCGTGCTGGTTAGTTTGGGCAGTTGAACCAAATCGTCTGTAGTTTTCATTCCGGCTAAAATAAAAAATTAAAAATTGAAAACATTGCAATTAATAATCAACAAAATTGATAAACATCCCATTTTAGGTATTCTGCAACTCCAGGTAATTTCTGGCTCAACGTTGCAGAACTAATTCTAAAAATTCACAGAAAAGTATGGATTCGTGGGTAAAACCCTTGAACACATGTTTAGGGATAGACCATTGTTCAAGTTAGAGAACCTCATAGAGATCCTTGGTTTTTTAGGCCACAGCTACGGTGACGGTGACGGCCTAAATTCAGCAGTCAATGGCCTTAAAGTTTAGGACAAACCGGTTTTACAAATTTTATCTACTTTTAAGTAAAACTAGTGTTTTTTTGCAAAAAATTCCCGCCTTCGGCAGGATACGTATATAAGCATTCGTTAGTTAAATAAAAGTTTAAGAATTAAAAATTTTGGTGGCCAGTATCCTTGGGTCTTATCTCGATTACCCCCCCCCCCCCACTAATCGAGATAAGACCCGTATCTTTTTGGATGATGGCCTAAAAAATTTCAATCGGTGAGACCAAATGGCCTTAGGGATCGGCGACAAAAACCCTGGAGGTGCCCGCAATTCACTGATGACTGAATTGAGATTACTAATAATAAAATAGGATATGAACCAACTTTATAAATTTTAGTTTTTATAACAGTTTTGAAGACTCTATTAGCGAAGACGATCTTTTGTTACATTTTCATACATTTTCTGAACAGTTCTGCTCTACGCACGCTCAAAAAATCCAACAAGTAGGACAAAAATAATTCTCCCATACGATGTAATATGGAGAAAACCAGATCTCCCCGCTGAGTCAGCACAGCACATTGATTTCATGAAGACTACAGCAATTACTTCATTCATGGCTCGTTGGTCTAGGGCTATGATTCTCGCTTTGGGTGCGAGAGGTCCCGGGTTCGAATCCCGGACGAGCCCAACACTTTTTATACACATTGCTCTTGATTAGCTGACACTTTAACTGATCAAAGCAGAAAATCAAAATTCATATTCTCATAGTTAGATTTTCCATGAACCCCTGTCACTAAAATTTCATGAAAACTGGGCTTCGATTTTACCAAATCGATCGAACATCGAACTTTCATCTAAATATGTTTGGAAAGGAAACAAAACCATGCCTGCTACACAAGTTGGCAAAACTGCCGAAAATTACAAAAAACTAAGTTCTGAATTTGCCCTTTATATAACTTAAAGTTAAATGAATCGGAACACCTATGTTCATTGTGTGAACATCTAATGCAATGCCCTGTCTAAAAGCCCACTACTTGTCATCTGCTCCAAAAGCCTTACAAATAAACGCCTGCATTAATTTCCCAAAATAATAACAACACTAAGGAGGAGGAGCAATAGACACCCGGCATTAAAATAATTATAAGGGAGAGTAGACTACACCTGGTGATTACACAAAAAGGGGAAACAAGTGGTCCTCAGTCATTTTCAGGGGGGGGGAAGGATCCCCAAACTGGTAGTGCCAGTGTAAAATTTATAATCTAAAATTTTTTATTCTCACATTTCACTTCATCCTTACATCAAATTATGACACTATAAATCATGCTAGACGATGATTTCCGCAAAGTCTGTTTTACTAGATAATGGAAAAAAGATGTATAGTAAGGAAGACACCTTTCATATTAGCCTATTCCGAAAATCTACATACATATGTTTCAATGTCAGGGAACGTAAATTATGAATACCATAATATATTGCATGACGAATTACCACAGTGTTATCTAACAATGGACAGTTAACATTTAAATTACCTAAATTCATTTAAAGCTATTAAATTCATACATCATAAATCTGTGGGATCTCAGCCTATGCCTTGACCCAAGTAGGTATTACTTTTATATAACCCCTAGCCCAATCCTAAGCCTAAACCAGAACCCAGGCTTAAAACTATGCATACACTTAAACTTAAGCCTGATCGCTTGAGCTAATCCCCCAGCCTTAACTTTTGGTTTTGGGACCAATGTATACATAAATTAAAATATTTTATTCGGAAAAAGAAGGCATTGGGTCTTTCCCGTTATACACCCCACAGCTCCAAAGAAGCACCGAACAAGCACAAATTGACCGATTGAGTTGAAATTCGGTAGGAGCAGGTTTTCGGCTCTGCTGATTTCAAAAATGCAAAAATTCCCAACAATAATATAAGCTAAAGTTATAACCTTAAGATGTAAGCTTATCCTGAGCTAACGAAAAGCTCAATCGAAAAAATGATTTCAGATTCGTGCTCAGCGACCCACAAAACTCCTGTATGAAAGTTTTCTTCCAAAATCATGGACTGATGTCAAATCACGGAATGAGCTGAGGGGGGATAATGGAAAAGACCCGGCTTATGAATTCAAAAAATTTAAAATTTGAAAAATTTAAGTTAATAAGGGAGAATTTAAAGGATAAAGAATATTAATACTGCCTGCTTAAAATTTGCATAATACGCGTTTTCAGATATGCTGAGCACAAATCGGAAAACGATTAAGCTTCTTGTTGGCTTGGTGAGAGCTATGTAAAAGTACAGTTTATGTAAGCTTGCTTAATATGTTGAGCTAACAAAACAACGAATTGAAAAAATATTTCTGATACCTGTTCAGCGCCCCAGAAAACTCCTGTATATAGAAGTTTCAGCAGAATCAGTAAAACCATTTTTGATCCACTTGGTTCTCCTCTTACAACTTAAAATTTAAATTTTTAAAATTTTTGAATTTATACACTGCCTGCTGCAGTAAGTTCCCATACAACATTGTAAATTTATTGGACAAAAAATCATAAGCTAGAGCTGGATGGAATGCGCAAGAGATAATCTTAAGCCTATGATTTGCTGAGAAAGTTTTCGCTTAGCCAGGAAATTTACAATTTCTGGCAAAAGTCATTTGGATTCATGCTTACCGGCTTATCCCAGCTGCACTTAATAAAGGCAACCATTGTGATAAAAATTCAGATTTCTCAAGGCTACAAAGCATGGCAAAAACGTCATAGAAGAAGTGTTTCGACACGTAAAGTAAGTAATCTAATAAAATCGAAGACTTTTTGTAGATAGTCTAGTGGAATGAACTAAACTTAACTCGACACTAAACTCTAAGCAACAATTATTAATTAAGACACAATTAAATCTAGAAAGATAAGGAGTGCTCACCAATTCGATAGAATGTGGTTGTGCTAATGGGTCGTGTAGTCGATTCATAAGCAGATCGAAAAGGCGACAAAACAATGGTGCAATCCATTGGAAAAATCTAATAAAATCGATAAAAAAGCGAAAAAATGACGAAAGTCAGGATATAAACTGGCCAAAAAACAGAAACTTAATATCAACCTTAAAGTTATAACCAAGGTATATACAAAAATGTGCTTTTGTATAGAGTTTTCCAAGTATTTCGGCTTTAGTGAGTCTACCAATTTCGAACTGAAATTTCAAAGGAAACCTAAATTGTCTAGCAAAAAGCAACTAATCCGCACTTAAAATTTCCATTATATCCCGTTTTTAATTTCATGGCCACTGAAGTTTCCATGCAGGAATTAAAAATGCTATAATTTTTATATCAAAGTCAAAGCTTTGATGAGGTCATTGCGTTTAAATTACATATGTATTCATATTTACCAGCCCAAATCTAGCGAAATAATTACAGAAGAGAAGTCTAGTGATACAAAAATTAGTTTTTTAACTGACGAATACCCTCAATGTTACGGATAGGGAAAATTCATACATAAACGTTAGTATATTCTAGACAGAAAGTTTGAAAATTATTTCAAACCCCTACAAAATGACCTCTCTCTATAAATAGACATAGTGTTGATTGGACAAAATGTTACACTGAGAAACCGTCGAAAATGTACAGTTCAACTTCTGGGTCTAACTCAAGGATGGGTGAAAGTAAGAAGTGTAAACTAAGACTGACCATAGGCTAGTCCGTACTTGGTGTGAACAGTTTCAAATTTAGGGTTTGTTAGTTAGGGGGTGTAGAAATGGCGCAAACTTTAAGATATTCTATTTTCTTTCTAAAGCGACAGTTTAAAGGAGAAAAGGGGGAGAAACAAACAGCAAACTATAAATCAGTTTCACAGGTTCAATCTAATAAATTCATAAATTTACAGTAAAGACTCTGATGGTACAGTTATATTAATTTTACAACAAGAAAATGAAGTAAACGCGAGCTGGCACGCGAAATCGAGAAATATAACACAGAAATTAAAATTGCACAGAATAAAGAACAGCGCCTGCCCTGTAGTCTACAAATAAAGCTTTGAACAATTTAAAATTTACGATTTAACTTTTTCAAAAATCATCCTACGAAAGCTTATTCGTTAGACCAAAGGCAGCATCTAGAAAAGTGCGCCATGAAACAATTTTTATAACCAAAAGAAATAAAATTAATTAAAAATACCTAAAAACTAACTATGTAAAAACAGAGATAAAAAATGTCCAATACGACCAACTGAAAAATTAGAACATCTTTTGAACCAAAAGTATATCGGAAATTCGGAAATCTTCAAACATTTTGCCTGTCTCCGGAACCGAAACGACCTCCTTTATTGGGACTGCCGATTCGAAACATTTTGTCCGTAAAAAAATCTCAAAATACTCACACTTCACAATGTCATCTCCCAATTTGATGGGTCTACTGCTGACAGCGTAATCTTCTTCTTCATCAGGCTCCTCATCGGCTCCTAAAAAATAATAAATAAAAATATGTTAATAAAAACAAAACTGAAGAAATTACTTTAGTAAAGAAAAAATCACAAATGCACGAAACTTAAAACAGTGAAACCTATCCAGCAAATGCACCTAAGGGCCTTTTCAAGAAAGAGTAGAGTAGAGTTAAAATTAACTCGATCCTTTTAATGAAAGAGTTAAAAGAGGGACACTCAAGCTTGAGTGGAGTTAAAACGAGTTAAAACTGTCATTTTTAACTCTACTCTACTCTACCCTTTCTTGAAAAGGCCCCTAAGAGTACACACCGCTTCTTCGAAATAGTACTCTGCAATATTATAGTTTAAGCAGCACATCGTTGGAACAAACGTTGTTTGCAGCAAACTGGCCAAATTATTAGTTTTTAGTCCCTTTTCTAAATACATCCAAATTCGAAAATTCTAAATCTATATTCTGAATCATTTTGCTGTATCTTTGTTGCAGAAAAAATCACTTCAATGCAAAATGATTCAAACTTATCAAAAGCAGCAAGTCTCGAGTTTACCAACGGTGTGCAGCTTACGACATAATGTTATATCCAGAACTAAACTGTTCAAGTTAACAGACAATTTATCTAGGGAACTTTGTTCGATAATATGGCAATATTATTTACAGGAATTACTACTACCAGACAAGGTCACAGCTGCAGAGGAGTCAAAAAGCCCCCCCCTCCCAGCTTAACTCACTGTACTGCACAAAAAGGCTCCAAATAAATAAAAGAGTAAAGTTAAAACGTTTAACTAGATTTATTCAAGTGAGTGTGAACTGGCTGTATGTTTTAAGTTTTTAAATAGTGCAACTTCAAAATTTTAACTCATTTACAACAACTTCATCCAGTGCACAAGAAGGACCTAACAAAGAACTGTGACAAAAATTAAAAACTGTGAATGTGAACGGTATTGTTCGGAAACCGCGTGCACGCACATGCAGACAAAAATCAATTTTAAGGCTTTTATATAGTTTCCAAAAATTTTCACTTGGGCACAGGTTAAAACGTCAGTTTAAAATAAACTTTTAAAAAAAGTCTTACTCTGTCACTAGGAAAGTACAGGGGCTTGGCATGGCCCAACCCCTGTGGGCAAGCTCTGGTCGGACCCTGGAGCCAAGTTTTAGTTAAATGTTTAGATAATTTTTGAAATTTTTAATAAAAATGTGAAATTCTGACAGTCAAAAATAGGTACATTACCACAGATCCTTAGTTTTCTCTCGTTCCCTCTAGTGTTGAATGACTACATTCATAACAGATTGCTGCAATATCCGAAGTTTTAGGAACGTCTAGGAAAAATTCCGGACTTCAATCCCTTTCCCCGATCTGGAGTCATCTCTGTCACCACAGAGTAATGCCTCATAACTCATAGCTTTTATCATTCTTTTGAGTTGGTCAACAGCATTTTTCCATACAAAAAGTTAAACTGTATTCAGCTATGCGTTAGCTAATACGAGTGAGCCAAACTAAACCAATTATTTAATCAGCATAACCCACGGCATAAAACCAAGAGTACATAATATAATAGTGTGCCACTAGGCACACTCTATAGTTATCAGAGACAAAAACGTAAGCGCTGTTCGCCAACGGCCTTTCCGCCCCCCTCCGCAAATCAGACCCTAGTGGACCCCCCCCCCCGGCAAATCAGTACCCTAGTCGAAACGGGGGTACGCTCACTCGCTCTCCATGTTTATGTGCTTAAGCTCGAAAACACAAGCAGTGTGCGGGCGAATTTTCTGTCTGCTTCGAGCTTTAGGAAACACAATCATAGCACACGAAATTCTTTGAAGTGATGGGTCTAATTTGCGGGGGGGTCAGGCCGTTAGCGAGCAAAGCATAGTTTTTGCTGTGAGGTTTACTCTTCGGTTGACTCAAAGGTCATTACTGCGGCAAAACGGCGCCCATTTCGGGCTTAAATATCTCCGTCATATGTGGCTACAGTAAAGCTTCCCTTCGTGAGTATTATAATTCTGTACGCACTAAAAATAGTATCAAACAACGAAATGGGGGTTGGACTTTTGATCAGTTACATAAAACGAACACAAGATAGAAATTTTCTGCTGTCTAAAACACTAGTTTATAGTAAAAATTCTACAGCCAACAAAGATACTTTCAGTTTTTTCTTTTTGTCAATGACGCTCCGCGACTTTAAAAACACTTGCTTTAATGATATGGCTATGGTGGCCTTCAGATAGCACTACGTACGTATATACTTCTTTGGCTTATTTAAATTTTTTCAACACAATTCTTTCCCCCCATGACGTTTTCCGTTTTCAACTACTACAAAGGGCAAAAGGAAAAAACAAAAAGTAAAAATTTAACTGCCACGCATGTCAGACATTTTAGCAGAATGAGACTGAGATGCGTCTGACCAATAAAAGTGTCAAAAATGGACAAAATTTCTCTCAACAAACTTGACTGTGAAAAATCCTCAATTAGACTGACAGAGACCCTTCAATTTTTCAGTTTCAAAAAATATAAGTCACGTTTGAGTACAATCACAGTGTTAGCGACAGCTCATAGAGTGAATGTTAATTTTTCTGAGCGATTTTTGTATATTAGATTACACATTTAGTCAATTCTATTTAGGGTAGGTATACCTGAGAGATTTTTGGCACTTGCAACACTTAAAGCACTGTTTATGAAAGACTCGCTTTTCCAGCTTCAACTTTTCCACTTCGTAGACCAGTTTGCCACAAATGGCACAGTCTTTGGGTTCCTCTTGGCCTTGGGCCTAAAATTAAAAAACAATGAAAGCTAATAAATAATTTTCAGAAGAAAATGAAGTAAACGCGGGTTAGCAGACGAACATGTGGTGGAG